>MJUT01019676.1:41898-71945 GCA_002080005.1 Gigantidas platifrons | reverse complement strand
TGGTCACAAACTATTCAAAAGTTACACTGTGGAATAAAATTATGCAAAAATGCATGCATTGACAATGTTAATATCGAATGGAAAAACAACTGACCTTCGAATAAGTAGCAATGATTCCATTAGTATGAACAATAGAAACTTCCAAATATTGTATTCAACATCAACAATTAAAGGAATGCATGTGTCTAAGAACAGAATAATTCGTCAAAGAGCCAATCATAATAAAGATTAAGAAACCCCAGAAGGTAACATCAAATACTATAGCTGAAATCAAAGCACTAAAATACTATATGTCAATGTCATGTCAAGTCAAGTCTTTAACAAATATAAATTGTAACATATAACTGTGAATTTATTCTGAGTGTAATGATTAATAAATATGAAGAAATAAACTTCTAATGCAAACTCCTCTGGGCTGGGAATGAGGTACTCCACTATAGAATTCTCTAAATAATAATCATCATACAATGCATATAGATAGAGTCAAAATTATTTTAACTAATAAACAATGCAGACAGTTAATCAGATCATTTCATAATGTCCAATAAAGCTTTTTTCTATTTATTCTATTTATTTACTTTTATTTTTGTCATTGACAATTATATTTGAAATACGTTAGGTCATGAACTCTGCGATCAACTGCCGATGATTTGTTGACTTTATCGATATTTCGTTGCCATGTCACCTGATAACATTTTTTATTTTGTTCTTTCCTAGCTCGAATTCGTCGCCTGGGCACAAAGCATTAATTTCCAAAGCGGTTCTTAATTAAGAATCATCTCGCATGTCTATGATACTAATATAATTGGGTGTCCCTAACTAACGTTTTTATTCCGCAATACCAGCAGCTGGTTCCCCTGAAGATCCACTATTTCAATGCTGATTTCCACTTTGTCAGCTTTGCTATCAGGTTTGCCATATACATAATGTGGTATGTCCTCCGATATCTTTTGATGTGTCTGAAATTTCTAAGTCGATGTGGGTTTAAATATAGTCTTGGTTTTTGATTAGTTGGTGTTTTGGGTGAATTGTCATACATTTTCCCCATAGACAGTAACAAATTTCGATGTAGTATTCGTAATCTATTTTCACCATTTTCTTTGTCAACTGTGAAAACTGGAATGTCTAAGTTTAATCAGTATATATTTGTATTCGGTGTATTCATTATTATTGTTATCTAAATGACATAGAAGATTACAATAATTTCTTATTTAATTGGCCCCCGAATGCGGCATTAAGAAATGAATTATTTGTTAAAACTTAACAAATTTGTCCAGACTTTTGGAAAATCTTTATAAAATAGCCCGATGAAAAGAAGCTGTCAACAGTGATGGTCAACAATTCCATCATTATCAACATAACTAACAATAATCTGTCACCTCAAACCGTTAACCATAGCAGTAATGTTGTCACACCAAAGACGACACTTCGTTGTCTCATTGGTTAAACATTCTTGTTCACTAAGAAAAGTTGACCAGATTTATTCATCAACCTAATTTTGATGTTCATGTGTTTTATATGGTGAAGTATTGATGTTTATTTGCGGTTGTATTTTCCACTGAAACACAATTCGGACTGTATCATATGTGTATTTGATTGTATTCTATACCTTCATCCCGTTTAGGGATAGAGTAGTGTTAAATACTATATATTAATGATAAACATAATATGTAGCAATTATAACTTCCGGCAATACATATAATATAACCAGTGTAATTTTCACTTATTTTCATTGTTCTCATTAATTTCGTTCCAGAATACCACCACCGACGTATTTGCATAGACATTTCCCTTTTGTCCCTCTATACTGTGGTAATCGCCAAATTGCATTTGCCCTTTGTTAGACTCGTAATGGAGTGGATCATACTCCAAAAATAATTCGGGATCACATTACTGCACTTCTATGTAAACAGGTGACGCGATTTGAAAACTATTATATTTTCGATGTTAAAGTAATACGGTTGCAGACGACTGTGAAAGATATTGTGCATACAGTTTTCAGCTAAGCACTTTTTACTCCTGTTGTTGAAAATTAATATTCATATTCCAGGTTCCGGTCGTTGTTTTCGCAATGTTATTATAAATCCACTAATGACAGCTAGAGTGATATCCTAATTTCTCCCATTAGTACGGCGTTATAACCCCGCTGAACCAGTAGTGGAAAATTCTGTAATCCTCTAGAGGATTAAAATGTCTCGTGCCTTTCTCCGCATTAATTTCAAATTTTGAAATAAAGTTCGTGTTAAATAATGGGAAAAACAAATTTTCCTTTAGTTGCCCGTGTGGGTTACGATATTTCTCCACTCTCGAAAGTTAAATTTCAAATGTTAACCACAACTCTCTTGAGTGGAGAAATATCGTAACCCACTGGCAACGTAAGGAGAATCTATATGTAACCAACCTGAAAAGGAAAACACATGCACAAAAAGACAAAAGCACAATAATATAATAACATAATAGACGAAATTCCTATTTCAGATTGTTCTGAAGGTCAAGAGGTGATATAATGGAGAGACAATCCCCAGATGTATCTGGTGAGTGAATATACTGTAGTTGACTTATTTTGTGTAATTGCTTGTATAACTTTCCGTAAGTTTTCGTTGTATTTTTATCTGTTTTGCAGGACGAAGCAATTGCATATATTCTTTACCCTTGTATGTTTTCAAGTGGAATTAAATTTACCAATACATGGCAGACAAAAACAATTGAAACAATGTTTTTGTTTTAAAGACTGTGGATTTGTCCACGTAAAAACCGCATACATGTATATTCCTGTTTTTTAAGTTTAAGCCTAATAGGTTCTTACAATCGTTCTTGGGAAAGACCTGGTGACCACGAGTGATAGAAATATTATGTCTTTTCGAGAGTGGAGCGAAGCGAAAGGAGCAAAAAAACACAAACATTTATATCACGAGTGGAACATCCCTCGGGATTTCCCAACACCACATGTAAGTACCTATTTCTTCCGTAAACCAACCGTTTTCACTATCGCGAACTCCTAGAGATCCCTGTCATTGATCTGTAACTAATTTGCATTAATTATCAGATCAATATCATTGAGCATTATGAAATACACATCACATAAAATTGACTTTTGTGACACCGACTTATAAACTAAGTAGCTTTCTACTGATATTTGTGCTTTTCTCACTAATATTTTATTGAAAGTATAGTATTTTCCTTCATGGGACACCCCATACATGAAATATGACGTGATATATATTTTGACGTCATTGAAGAATGACGTCAAAGGTACGGAAAAGGACATCTAAAAATACCAACAAATTAAAATAAAAGACAGAAATATATTTAATATGGTTGGAGTCTTTATTTGAAAAAAAAACAATTGTTAAATCGTAATATATCTGTTATTCAGCTATCAGACAGGGTATATACTGTGACATTCCCGGCTTAGGATGTATATTTAAACGAATGCTTTCTTGTTAGAGTCGTTCTGATTGGATATCACAACGAGTAAAAACGAGTGCACGTGAAATCGTCTTACCTCGGTCGTCTCAATCCGAAAACGGCCATTTACGGAAGAATGTTTCGTCTTTCATCCGCTAGTATTATTGTTTATAATGGACGGAAGGGGGGGGGGTCGTGTTGTTATATATCATTGTGTATTTTGTGCATATTTGCGTACAGTGATGTCCAATATTTGGCATATCAAGTATCCGTTCTGTGTTCCGTGTTGGGATCTCCGCTATGATTTCCGCTTATAAACGATGTTCAGTTCATCTTAATCTCCAGTTGTTTGCATGAGAGCACATGTCTTGTTTACACTATTTGTGTTTGCTTGCTTACAGTGTTGTCCAACAAGTTGTGTTTTTGTTTTGTCTTTCTGCGTCTTGTGTACCATATTTTGCCCGCTTCGCTGGATTGTCCTTCTTTGATTGCCCCTTCGGTACTGTCTAACGTTTAATAAATTGCCCAAATTATCAAATAAAACAATGAGTTTATCGCTAGAGCTGTAATATGATGTGATAAATACCACGCCCGACTGGAGTTCAACAAACGAATAGCAGCACAGCACGATCTCCGACATAACATATGCTTCTAAAGGTCAATTTCTCCTGGTCCATTCATGATAACCTTCATGCATAAAAACGGAATACCTATGAAACAATGACCTAATTATGTCAATATACATTTATAAAGTGGATCAATTATGCAGTCAAACATTGTTATTTTGAATTCTGGAAAGTCATTTACTTTGATAAATCGATTTAAAAAACGTTCTCTTTACCAATCCAGGATAGTGAGTGGTACATGTATGTTAAATGTATCCATTTTGTCTCAGTTTCAACGATTTTTCTATTAGATGCTGGAACTATTTTGATGGCGTGGTATTTTTTCTCCTTATTTGATTCTCAAATATTGTAGTTATAAGTTATTGGTACGTGGGATTGCTCGAATATTTCGCTAGCTCGAAATACAATGTTTGAATAATTCGAATTCGGCATAACCGGCTTTACCAGTATGTCATTAATATGTTGTTCTAAATGGCCATCATTTTATTTGCATTATTGTTGTATGTCCGTTACATGTACAATTACTGCACACGTTTCTTTTGGATGCTCACAGTAATCTGTTCGATGTGGAATATCCTACATTAGAATATAGGTTCTAGATAGTAACCCATACTTATTTCGTGTGTGTCGCTAATCATTAAATCATAATAATTGTGTCAGAGATCAATTCTATATCAAGTATGGAAACAGTTTTAGAAATCGAAGAATATAATCGTCGTACAGATACAAACTGTATAATAGGCATCAATATATAATTATTAATCTGAGACACACAAAAAACAACAACAATAAAAACACGAAACAACAAAATCTGACGGGTACACATGGATAAATGTGTATATGCTAAGATCTAATCTAGCATGCTGAAATTTTACGTAAAATGTTAACGCCTCTGTGTTGCTACGATGCCATGTATCTCCTTAATAGAAACACTCTACTACTTAGAGAATGTCATGAACGGCCACAAAAAAAATCTTAATATTTGAGTCATTGTTAATGTAATATATTGAATGACGTGCATTAATATGCTCTATTTAACATTTCAGAACCACGTGCTCCTGACAGTAAGTAAAATTACATTTAACTCTGTAATTTGTGATTAATGGGACAAAAGTAAATTACTAATTAGGGAGAAAAGTACAAAATATTACAATACAGTAAGATAAAAGAATATCAGTAAGCAGAAAAAAAACGATGACAAAAAATGGCAAAATGCAGCCCCTTCCGGATCACATGAGTTCATCACCGGTTTTTAGTAGGGTTCGTGTTACTCGATCTTTAGTTTTATGTCTATGTATTTGTAGAGGGTTGCTGGTCCTTTTGTCCTTTATTTTCTGGCCATTGTAGTTTCTGTCCTTCGATTTATGGATTCTGATTACCCCTTTGGTATGTTGATATATAACGTGTACATCAGTTATGGTTGAGTCTGTAGAGCAATTACGTTTCTATTGCACTAATAAGATACAAATAAATCACTTATTTATAAATCTTTAGACTTCAAAACGGCATCTCTGGTATAATAGTTAACGTAGTCATCCAGGGTGTGGTTGATACTCTGTTTGAGTACTAAGCATGCAGTATTAAGGCGTAATGTAAAGAAAAAAATATGGTTGGATTGGAATGTAGAAAGTGAAACCTATGTTATAATGGAGCGACATATCCACCTGCTAATAGTTGTTTTAGTGAACTAGTGCTATGAAAATCCAGCTAAGCGTGTTGGTCTACTACAACGCGAACATTATGATACCATCTCGTTTGTAGTATTTCCTGGTCCATATATAACACACGTCAGGTGTATACTGACGGAATATGTATATGTAATGATGAACGCAATCAGGCTGTCAATATATACCGGATCAGACATGACGTCCTTCACAAACATCTGTTCGATTTGGGCAACTATATGCCAGACTCAGATCTGTGTCTTTCCTTCAAATCCGTTTCCAATCATTATATCATACTCAGATCCATGTCCTTCCAAACCTTGTCCCCTCCAATATGTGTCCTCTGATGTCACACCCAGATTTATGTCCTTTAAAAAAAGCATATGCCCTAAGATGTGTGTCCTCTGACGTCATACTCAGATCAAGGTATTATGTCAAAAGAAATATCCCCACAGATCTGTGTCCTCCCCATGCTGAACAGAGAGGAAAAAAACAGTTATTCCAATTAATAGCCGGATTCCCATATGGGATACCTACTGATTAGTTCCCGTTTGATATCAACTGATATGTTGCATCATTTACCCATTTCTTCTCTGTGTGTTTAGTTTTCTCGCAATCTCTGACCTTACTGCAGTATGAAAGATTCTGTGCACAAGACCAAAAATAGACATATGAATTTATTTTATGCTGATTGCATTAATCCTAATTCTGTAACTATTAGACCTTCTCTATATGACAATTTTGTATTTTCCTTTTTTTGACGGACTGTTGTCTTATGGACATTTATTCCACATCTCAGTATTTTTCTATTTATGTGATCGGTAATTGATCTGATACCAGCATGAAACCATTTAAAAAAGGATCAAGTACATACCTTTAACATACCATTATTTGTTTTTTATCTGGCAATATAGAAGACGATTTATTACTGCTGTATTTTTACACACATACTCAGGCACATACAGAGTAGATGTTTTATTGATATCTATTTAGCTCGAAAGTAAAATTAGAATTTACAATCCATGGACATATGTATTCGTCACTTTCGATTTTTTACTACATATTTCATATAAAACCACATTTAAAAAAAAAAAAAAAACATTTTAAAGCTATCTCTGGGCAGATTTTTTAAAAATTTATTTCAAGACACGCAAAATTCTTTGAATTTTATTTGTTCATCTGATGATAATTTTTGTCTGCATTGTTTTGGTTTTCTGCTGATTTAAAAACAAATGTTGATTTTTCCGATATTAGTTTTTGTTAAAATATATAGTAAATTTGACGTCAGAAAAACAATGTCTTTAAATCATAAGAAAATAAAAGCAATCTAACGGAAAATCATGCTAAATTAAAAAAGTAATTTATAAATATTGCTGCTTCTTCTGGTGGAAAAATGATCAAAATCCGTTTAAAAATTATTTCACAATATTTGTTTTTTGAAAAATGTGGTTTTTATGTGAAATATATAGCGTAAAATCGAGGGTGACGAATACTTATGTCTTCCATTACAAAAATCTTTCCGTGAGATAAATCTGTCTTTACATTCTCAGAGATGCCGTCTCTACGGAATCCAGTTCTGAAAACGTACGTTCCCTCGTTCATTTTCTTCTTTTTGCTGCGAAAAAATAGCTATCATCGGGTATACTGTCCGGTTCCGCCATCGTACCAAATGCCAACCTCAAATGACGTATCAACTGGCAATTATTATGACGTCATTTTTCTGCCAAAGTGAAGGACACAGATCTGAGGGAAAATCAATTTAGGAGGACACAGATTTTAGTGAGGAGCGATTATAAAGGACACAGATTTGCGCGGTAAAATATTACGGATTTGGGGGTACAATAATTTTATAGGACATGGATTTGTTGGAAGACACAGATATGGGGAGAGGACACGGATCTGAGGCCGTACATGGATTTGAGTCTTACATATATACAGAGGAAAACATGAAAAGGAGAAGATGAGGGATCAAGTATTGATAATATTTGGATTGTTGATCATATTGAGTTTTTGTTATATTATCGCTTCTCTTGCTCTTTATACAAAGTGTTCCTCAGTAGTACAACTCTATTACCACGAGCATGAAGTGAATGACTTCGAAATATACATCATTTTATTTGAGTCATGGATGATGTAATTTAATGAATCTGCTTGCATTAAAATGCTCTATTTAACATTTCAGAGCCAGATGAGGACAGCCGTAAGTAGCATTACATTTACATCTACCGTTTGAGCTCAATTGGATAAAGCTAAATTACCAATCAGGAAGAAAAAATACAAACTATTTCAATACCTATAGATAAACGAACACCATTAGACACCCAAGATAAAAAAAGTAGAAAGAATGGTGACAAGCACAAACCTTATATTCTCGAGATATTCTTGATATATTGATTGTGCATCAGTTAAACTCAAATATGTTTGTATTGCACTTAAAAGATTGTTTTTAAACAAATCACACATTTGTGCATTTTCAAACTTCAAGACGGCATTGGCAGTGTATCAGTTAACGTGTTCGCCTCGAGTATGGAAGATAATGTATTTGACTCCCCGTCGGGTCAAACCTAAGATGATGAAATTGTATTTTCTGATTGAACAGTAAACATGCAGTATTAAGGTGTAAGTGCAAAACTGGTTCAATTGGAATGTGGGTAATGTGTCCGAGAGGAGCGACATGTCCTTCTGCTAATAAGTGTCTTAGTTAACTGGCGCTATGGAAATCTAACTAAGTGTGTTGGTCTACTAAGACGCGGGCATCATGATAACGATCTCGTTTGTGGTGTTTCCTGGTCCATATACAAAACCCGTCGTGTGTGTTAATGTAATATGTATGTAATAATGAACGCAATCATGTTGTCAATATATCCTGGTTCAGATATGATACACGTCTTTCACAAACATCTATTCGATTTAGGAAAACATATACAAAGGAAAACATAAAAAAACAGAAGTTGAGGATCAAGAACTGACAATTTTTGGATAATTGAACACATTGTGTTTCTATTATATTGTCGATTATCTTGCTCTTTCGGCTAATGGTTCCTCAGTGATACAACTATATTACTTCGAGTATGCAGTGAACGACTTCGAAATATATATAATTTTATTTGAGTCGTGGATGATGTAATTTAATGAATCTCTTTGCATTAAAATACTCTATTTAACATTTCAGAAGCAGATGATAACAGCCGTAAGTAGAATTGCACTTGTTGTTACCATTTGAGCTTAATAGAGCTAATTTACCAATTAGGGTGGAAAACAAAACAAATCAAGAACATAATCCGATTAGATAAAAGAACATCAGCAAGCAAGCAGAAATGAAATTAAAAACAAAATTGTAAAAATATTGGTGATCGACACACCTGTTATTCTTTATATGCTTGTGCATCAATTTGGCTTGAATATATTGCGCAACTATTTTCCTGGTGTCTTAACAAATATAAAATGGCCTAACTGTTTGATTGTTTACGAAAATTATGGATTTCGAACTCCAATTAGGGATAAACTAAATTGTATGTATACGATGGTCGTTCTACTGGATCTCAATAAAATATATAGTATTTGCAAGTTAGTTGGAACTCGACACAATACCGACTAACACGAACTCCGGCAAATATATAATATATGACTAGGTACTTCTTTAGTAATCGCATGCAATATTGCAAGTTTATAGTTTGGGGTCAATCACAAAACAAAAGTGAAATAGGTGTGGCACACATGATGAAATCATCAGTATGTTGAAGTTCTTTATAGATAACATGTTTGTCAAGTTCGGACAAGACATTTTTTAAAACAAATCGTCGGCAATATAATGGCAACAAACTGTACCCCTTTTATTGCCGATCTTTCTCTTAACTCTTTAGAGGCAATATTTACACAATGGTGATGATGATATATATATATAAACGTCTACAATGGTTTGTTAAACAACACCAAGTACACAAAACAAAGTCATAAAGAATTAAGCACTTCGTTGAATGACAAAATTTTCGTTCCACTGAGGGACTTTATCAATGTCTATTTAAATAATATTTAGAACCAATATGGTGTCTTAATTTTTTATTCATTCTTTTGTTGAATGGTTGGACACTTGAATGGACACAGAAGTAACCTTACGAAAAAGACACTCTTGCCCGTGAGTCAACACTTCATTTCTTTATCACTTTGTTTTGTGTACTTGGTGTTGTTTTGCAAACCATTTTAGACGTTTATAAATTTCATTTTACTTGTATAATATCGTTATACCGTAGCTATCCAACACCCCGTAAGTTTGATCGTTGACTGGTTTTTCAGACGTTATATATATATATATAAAGCAAAAAAACAAAAACAAAAACAAAAACAAAAACAAAAAAAAACGTCTAAAATGTAGAACAACAAAATAAAAAAAGATGTTAAAATATAACGAAAAATAACTATAAGTCTACAAAAAGACTATAATTATAATCAAATTGACGGATATTTTGCCTGACCGACAACCTTCTTCAGCGTCTGTAACCTGATTTGATAAATTGTCACGTGACCATCATCTATCGTGACTTCAAAATCATAATGTTGAACTTTATACTTAATATTATTTGAGTATATATGCACACCAATTTATAAAGAATACGAAAACAATGAGAACAGGTAATGATAAAATTTACCAACTAGCTATATCGTGACGTAAAAATCATAATATTGAACTGTGTATTATTAAAATATATATGTTCACTAATTTATAAAGAATATGAAACTAATGAGAGAATGCAATGATGAAATTCAACAACTAGATAAGAACCAGGCACTGGTAAAAATTTAAATAACAACATAAGATTTAGGCCTTTTTGTTTATGCTCTCCGGATGTAATGTTTGTAACTCGCCGATCCAAAAGCTCTCTCTTTTTTGTCTTTGATTCTCTTTCCAGCTTGGATTGTGGTCAATGATATAACTATTGGAATTACCAAAGTCATCCAATGAGTACCCCGGCGACACAAAGTGTCTTTTTCGTAAGGTCACTTCTGTGTCCATTCAAGTGTCCAACCATTCAACAAAAGAATGAATATATATATATATATATATATATTGCTTGACTTGATATATACATTTTGTACATATATATATAGGGTTAGAGTTGTGATGTTTAACACCACTTTTTACAATATTTTATTTGGAATATAGACCCACATGTTGTAGTCTTAAGATATTGGTTCCTCAGTTTACTCGAATACTAACTTAATTCGAACAATACATTTTAGTTCGTCCGAGTACAACATAACCAGGATTCACTTATCTTTAATATTTCTTTCCAGGGTCTAATTCGTTTTGGGGTAGAATTTATTCAGTGATAACACATCCATTTAGAGTGGTAGGAAATCTACTATATTTGTGTAAGTACAAATTTTGACTATTTTATATCCTGATTGGATAATTTTCATGTTGGGATGTATGTTATGATTTCAGCATAGAGACGATGTTCGGATCGTCTTTACCTCTAGTTGTTCGTAGGAGGGATCATAAATTATATATATCGTGTATACAGAGTGATGAGATGCGTACTATATTTGCGTAAGTACGAATTTTGACTATTTTATATCCTGATTGGATAATTTTCGTGTTGGGATGTATGTTATGATTTCAGCATAGAGACGATGTTCGGTTCGTCTTTACCTCTAGTTGTTCGTAGGAGGCATCATATCTTATATATATCGTGTATGCAGAGTGATAAGATGTGTACTATATTTGCGTAAGTATGAATTTTGACTACTTTATATCCTGATTGGATAATTTTCGTGTTGAGATGTATGTTATGATTTCAGCATAGAGACGATGTTCGATTCGTCTTTGTCTCTAGTTGCGTGTTTTGTGTTTGTTTGCGCATAGTGGTGTCCAACACATATTGCGTTGTGTGTTTGGTTTGTGTTTCTTCGTCTTGTATGCCATATGTTGCCAGGTTATATGGACTGTCCATGTTGGATTGCCCCTTTCGTATTCTCTAACGTGTGTTTAATGTAGTCTGACCATAAAGATAATTATTCCCCAATAAATTATACTATATATGACCTTCCTTAGGTGCACTGGCGTGACAAATGACCTTGGTTTTCATTCATACCTTATGTCGCTTATGCTAAATGACTTTTTATATTTAGTTCCAAATTACAAATTAAAAAAAAAATAACAACAAATATTATTTGGTCATATGGTTTATCTGTTTCAATACAGAACATTATAGCTAGAATTAATAATAAATTATCTTTAGAATCATCATCCAAACTAAAGTAATAATAGGCATTGTATATTAATTAGGTGTTTATTCAACATGGTTCAAATCTGGTTGGCTATTTTTAATTGCTCTAATTATCAATAGTCTTACCAAAACGAACAATGAGTCTTATAGGAATCGCAAATGAAAGAGTAATAGCTGAGTTTTGACAAATGCACAAGAAAACACGAATAATATGTATTTAACATCTCTCGTCATACGGGATTTCTGCAAAAGTAACACTCTACTACTTATTGAAAATCATCATCGGTATGTACAAAGACAGCATTTTAATATGAACTATTGATTTAAGCACATGTGGAGGGATCTACGTGTATAAATTAGGATAGGTAAAAACCTTTACACTCTGTGTTTTGCGTTATTAATTTCTATCGTCTTCATACGCGATGTGTTTCCTCAATAATAAAACTTAGAGTATGACGTGAACGACGTCGACCAATAAATTGATATAATTGAGTCGTAGAAGCTTTAATATATTGAATGTTATATTTAATATTTCAGCATGCAGACGGACTTCCGGTAAGTAGACTTACATTTACGTCTTCGATCTTAATTTGATGGCACAAAGCTAAAATATCAATTAGAGGTGGGAAATATGATACCAGCTAAAACTTAAAGACAAAGAGAAATAGAAAGTATATGAATCGATACTTCTAATAAATCAATAGCCCATGATTCATACATGACACCGACAGTGGATAAGGACGCTATATGTGTGTAACCATGATAACAATTATATACGTATACATTTACAAATCTGAACACGTTTCTTTGTGGTTTCACAATCATGATTACAACATTTAAACAAGTCAATGAACCAATAGTTTAGTTCATGGTTGATTCCGATACGTTCCTCTCTCTCCATCACCCGCGGGTCAAATCGCTTGTACACATTCGTACTCATGAAAAATTCATAAGTCTTCGCATTACAAACTTCTAATGCGGTTCAGCCAATCAAATCGTTCCTTTCATTATGAGTTTGGTTAAAAGTTAAAAATGTCGAACCTGCTGCGAAAATTTGGAGTGAAATAATTGAGGGACTTTCTATACTGCACTACACTTCATCCACACATTTTGATGGGCGCATCCAGTACTGACAGAACGATTTTTTAACTCCGATACCAAAGAGTTTCACTTTCATAAACGTGATTTTGATTGGTTAATTCGAAACTTTGAATATTCATGAGTACGAATGTTTACAAGCGATTTGACCCACGGGTGATTGAGAGAGAGGAACGTATTGTAATCAACCGTGGGTTACCGACGATGGTCAAGATCTACCTACCCTGCAATTTTGAAGTAAAGCGGATTACCCATCTTGGAGTTATTGCCCTTTTTTCATCAAATTTTTTACATTTTAATACTTTTCGTCTTACATTTTAAAAACTATAAGAGATAGATGTTAAGTTTAACGGCAAAAATGTACAGCATGTTAAGATCTACCTACCCTGCAATTTTGAAGTAAATCTCAGCACCCATTTTGGAGTTATTGCCCTTTTTTTCATCAAATTTTCACAATTTTAATACTTTTCATTTTTTATTTCAAAAACTGTAAGAGATAGATGTTAAGATTAATTGCAAAAATGTGAAGCATGTCAAGATCTACATACCCTGCAATTTTGCAGTAAATACCATTGCCCATCTTGGAGTTATTGCCCTTTTTTTTTATCAAATTTTTAACATTTTAATACTTTTCGTCTTATGTTTTAAAAACTATAAGAGATAGATGTTAAGTTTAAATTGCAAAAATGTGCAGCATGTCAAGATCCATCGTCGGTAACCCACGGTTGATTCCGATACGTTCCTCTCTCTCCAACACCCGCGGGTCAAATCGCTTGTAAACATTCGTACTCATGAATAATTCATCAGTCTTCGCATTACAAACTTCCAATGCGGTTCAACCATTCAAATCGTTCCTTTCATAATGAGTTTGGTTAAAAGTTAAAAATGTCGGACCTGTTGCAAAATTTGGTGTGAAATAATTGAGGGACTTCCTATACTGCACTACATTTCATCCACACATTTTGATGGGCGCATCCATTACTGACAGAACGATTTTTTAACTCCGATACCAAAGAGTTTCACTTTCATAAACGTGATTTTGATTGGTTAATTCGAAACTTTGAATATTCATGAGTACGAATGTTTACAAGCGATTTGACCCACGGGTGATTGAGAGAGAGGAACGTATTGTAATCAACCGTGGGCTACCGACGATGGTCAAGATCTACCTACCCTGCAATTTTGAAGTAAATCTGATTACCCATCTTGGAGTTATTTGCCTTTTTCATCAAATTGTTAACATTTTAATACTTTTCGTCTTACATTTTAAAAACTATAAGAGATAGATGTTAAGTTTAACGGCTAAAATGTACAGCATGTTAAGATCTACCTACCCTGCAATTTTGAAGTGAATCCCATTGCCCATTTTTGAGTTATTGCCCTTTTTTCATAAAATTTTCAAAATGTTGATACTTTTCGTTTTTTACTTCAATAACTATAAGAGATAGATGTTAAGTTTAAATAGCAAAAATGTGCAGCATGTCAAGATCTACCAACCCTGCAATTTTGAAGTAAATTTGATAACCCATCTTGGAGTTATTGTCCTTTTTTTTATCAAATTTTTAACATTTCAATATTTTTCGTCTTATGTTTTAAAAACTATAAGAGATAGATGTTAAGTTTAAGTTGCAAAAATGTGCAGCATGACAAGATCTACATACCCTGTAATTTTGAAGTAAATCCCATTACCCATTTTGGAGTTATTTTCCTTTATTCATCAACTTTTCAAAATTTTAATACTTTTCGTCATTTATTTCAAGAACTATAAGAAATGGATGATAAGTTTAAGCAGTACAGATGTTTACAATGTTAAGATCTACATACACTGCAAATTTGAAATACATTCCATTAACCATTTTGGAGTTATTGCCCTTTTTCATCAAATTTTTTACATTTTAATACTTTTCGTCTTACATTTTAAAAACTATAAGAGATAGATGTTAAGTTTAACGGCAAAAATGTACAGCATGTTAAGATCTACCTACCCTGCAAATTTGAAATACATTCCATTAACCATTTTGGAGTTATTGCCCTTTTTCATCAAATTTTCACAATTTTTATACTTTTCGTTTTTTATTTCAAAAACTATAAGGGATAGATGTTAAGTTTAAACTGCAAAAATATTCAGCATGTTAAGATCTACAAAACAATTTCATAGTTGAAAATGTCCGACAACTGTGTGAAGAGTTATTCCTCTTGAAATGTATTTTGTTGACTTTCACTGGTTTTGGTTACTTAAATAATCAAAGGGAAGCAACTCTATCACAAAATGTGAAGTAGCAAAAGCTAAATTTTGAGAAACATTGACATTAATGTTTTTTTTTTTATAGTAATATTGATAACTTACATTAAAAGGGGGAACCCCAGCCCAATTTTTTTTGGAGAGAGGGTCTGCAATGACGAGTGCTACATTTGTTATTTTTTGACCGGAATTGCCAAGTTTTATTGACTGATGTTGTTATTATATCCAAGTGAGCTATACAGACTCCTGGGAGCCTCTAGGTTTTATATTCATATGAGTCAGCGTTTCTTCAAAATATTGTCAAAGATAAGAAGATTCATGAAGCTAGAGCCTTTAATTGCACATACATATATATTGATGACGTTTTATCTATCAATAATTCTAGATTTGCACAATTTCTTCCATTGATATATCCTCCAAAGAGACCACATATACAGGTTCGTCCGCATCATTTTTGGACTTATACCTGGAATTTGACGACAGTGGTCAACTCAGAACTAAAATTTACGATAAACGGGATGACTTCAATTTTAAAATCATAAATTTTCCAAATATATGCAACAATACACCAGCTTCTCCTGCATATGGTGTTTACATCTCGCAATTGATTCGTTATGCAAGGGCCAGTAGCAATTAATATGATTTCTTGAAACGTCATCTTTATCTGAGAAACAGGCTACTGGACCAGGGCTATAAAAAGATTCACCTTATTCGATCTCTTAAAAAGTTTATATTCCGATACCAAGATCTTGTCGAAATATATTCTGTCTCTGCAGAGACGGCAATAAACAATGGATTTTCATCAAGTGAAAATGTATAAAGATAAGGATTATGTAATCGTGGTTTAGACATGACGTCATTCAACATCTCATTTTAAATCAAATTGTGTAAGAAGATGATCGTTTAGTTAAAACGTTCTGCAGAAACGATAATAAGCGATGCTTACATCTCGCAATTGATTTGTTATGCAAGACCAGTAACAGTTATTCTGACTTCTTGAAACGCCATCTTTATCTGAAAAACAGGCTACTGGACCAGGGCTATAAACAGATTCGCCTTATTCGATTTCTTAAAAAGTTTATATTCCGATACCAAGATCTTGTCGAAATATATTGTCTCTGCAGAGACGATAATAAACGATGGATTTTCATCAAGTGGAGATGTATAAAGAATAGGATTAAGTAATTGTGGTTTAGACATGACGTCATTCAACATCTCATTTGAAATCAAATTGTGTAAGAAAAGGTTAAGTTAAAACGGTCTGCAGAGACGACATTGTACTGCTTTGGATAGCATTATACCTACTTTGTTTCAGTATTGTTAAAAATGCTGTAATAGTGACAACCGGAACCTTTTAACCATAATGGAGGTTTGGTGTCGTAAAATCGGATTCAACCCAACATTTCTTTGGAAATAACTGTACCAAGTCAGGGCCATAGTGGTTTTCGCAGGTTTCCGGTTGTTGACTGATTTTGTCTGTTTGTTGATTTATGAGTTTTGCCTTTCCCTTTGGAAGATTGCTCGGTGTTCGGTAATTTTGTTATTACCCTTATTTGATTAATTTAGTGACTGGAAACGCCCACCGTGCAGTTGTACCAAGGCGGGAATGCGAGCAGTCATGAGTTTGTGTACAGGGATTACCCCCAGACAAGACGTTTGCATAATAAACAAAACAGAAACCACTGATGGAAGCAAGATAGTTCAATTAACAATTAACAGAAAAGGTGAGCATTGGGATGAATAAAGCAAGTTAAGAAAGGGGAGATGACATCGTAACAAAATCTGGTCATACTGTTCATGAAAAGTGTCGACGTACATACATACATCCAATTGTAATTAAAGGTCTAAAGAGAAAACCTTCTGAACCAGTTAATGAACAACCTTTACTTCGTTCTGAAAAACAACTTTACTTTAAAGGAGATTGCCTTTTTGTGGAGCTTCTGTCGTTGAAAATACTGCTAAAAGAAAGACATCTGATGTTCATGCTGTTCTTACAATGGAATTCCAGAAAACTGTTGAACAGATATGTAATGAAAGGAATGACGAATGAGCCATTGAAATTAAAAGAAGAATATAATTTGCAACATACCTTCATGCCGCAGATGCAGTATATCATAAGGCATGTAGTACAAACATTCGCACAAACAGAGGCATTCCACAGATGTTTTCACCACCGAAGATAGACAAAGATAAGTGTAATCGAGGAAGACCTTCAACACATATCGATATTTTCTCGAAGTATCTAAATACAGCACATACTACATGAAAATTAAACTTAAGGAACGCTACGAATCATCGATTTTTATATCTGAAATTAATGGGAAATCAAATGTTGTTACATTTCGACAAAATGCTTCCACAATAGTGCATAACTTCTATATAGAATCCACTGCCCGGACATCGGAAGAAGAAAACAAAATGTATATTAAAAGCAGCGACAGCTTTTATCAAGAATGACATTCGCTCAATGCCTGTCAGCAAACACTGCTATCCAAGTACAGAAGCTATTAAATCTGCAGAAGATTACGTACCTAAAAGCATTGCGTTTTTTCTCCGCAATATATTCTCTAAAAAGGACTAGGATCTGCAAGTTTATTCCATAGGACAAGCCATTGTTCAGGCAGCTCGACCACGATTAGAAATTGAGCCATTACATATCGTCTAGCATTTCAATTGCATCCTATGTTTGGATCACGATTTCTTATTGAAACTCTAAGCAGCATGGGTTTTTGTTCCCCGTATTCAGAAGTCTACAAATTTGAATCATCAGCAGTGGTAGCAAAAAACCAAGACACACACACTTGATCAATGACATTTCTTACAATTTGTGGCCGATAACGTTGATCATAATATTGACACCATCGATTGCAATAATACTTTCCATGGAGTGGGAATCATGGCATGTGCAACACCTGGCAAACAAAAGTCACCAAAAAGAAATTCCTTGGGTTGCGGTAACTATAGAGGAACTGATATCGATCGGTCATATTAATGTGTTCCATTACAAGTCTGATCAACGTGGAAATTCGTTTACATCGATGAGATTTCAAAAACTCCAAGAACTTAGAGAAACAGGAACACAACGTGGAAAGTTGATATTTTGATCAAGGTGTTGTTGCCATTAAAATCAGCTATGTCAGGAAGGTCTGGTCTTATGCAGATGGTGTGCACTGGAAGCAATCCAGGGTTGTCAAATATAACATTCCTTCCAATGATCGATTTAAACCCTAGTGATATGTCATGTGTTTATTCCACATTGAAGCTTGTGTCCATGGAATCCTCTCACCACAACAGACTCCTGTCATCACATTTGAGCAACCATTATACTGGAAAGCATTGATTATAAGCTGTGATGAAGAGTGCAAAAATATCATTGTCAGACTTGGCGGGTTCCATACGGAAATGAGCGTTTTAGGAAGCATATGTCGACTTATGTCATGGACGGGGCTGAAACAGTTATTCGAGTTAGTATATGCACCTAATACAGTTACCCACATGCTGAGTGAAAAAGCCGTTTCACGTTCTGTTCGAGGTTTCGTGCTCGTTGACATTGCATTACACTGTCTGATTACAGAGGAAATGTTTGGTACATGTCATACAAATGATGAAATGTAAAGAGCTGAACCTTCTATATCCAATAATATGTTGACTGACTAAGGCAGGCCAATGTTTGACAAGTTACTTAATAGACAAGAAACCGTGGAAAATGTAGTGAACCATTATGCTCCTAAAGTAGTTGAGAAAGAATTTGAATTACAGAAAATGCGCTTTAAGGAGTTTAACACCTTTAACTCGTGGCTTTGTTTTTGTGAGAAGGTTGCAGTTCTGAAAATATTTCTCTTGGCAGAAAGAACCGGTGATTGGGAACTGCACTTGTTGTCTTTTCAAGAAATTCTACCATACCTAGCTGCTGCAGGTCATAATCTGTACACAAAATCTGCTTACATTTATCTTTCACAGATGCAGAATCTAAAAGCAGCGTATCCGGATAAATATGCTCATTTTATGCGAGGTCATCATGTTGTACGTAGGAGTGATACACTTTGGGCTGGTTTGTCAACGGTTTAAGACATTGAACAAGTGCACATGAGAAGTGTAAAATCTACTGGAAGATTAACACGAGGACGGGGGATGGTCGAAGTTCACAGAACACAATGGTTATTAGCCATGCCTGTGTGGGCAGAATATAACAATGCCATGCAATATGTAGCATGCGCATGGTATAGATCAAATGCCAGAACTGTCAAAGTCAAAAGTAGGTTCGACAGATTCTCTACCAGCGACGCTTTCTCTGATTTCACAAGGAAGACTCGCATCGAAATTAAACAACGAACAGAGTGTCATCAATGACAAGGCTCGTATGCGTAGCGTGCACAGAGAATAAAGCAAAATACATCAACGACGGTTAATCGCAGACTCTTCTTAACAGTAAGCGAATCCAAATAGTGTCTACCGATGCTCTCCCTATGCTGGTTTATGTCGATGCCCATACTATGTATAAGTAATGCCAGAAGGACGTACGAGGAATACGAGAGAGCATAGGGGACGGATTTTAATAAATGTAATTCGATTCACCGTAAAGTGCGAGAGATAATGTGATGACGTGCAGGGAGGACATGTTAATAAAACAATATGCTTATGAGAAGGGGGAAATATTTGAAAAGAATAATGAATAAATATAGAGGTGAGGGTACCTAAAGGCTCAATAATTTGTTTCAACATATAATTCTCAAATTATTTACAAGGTGGAAGTAATTTGATTATTTATGTATTTTCAGTGTAGAAGGTTTTGACGGGAAATGACATTATTATTTTATGACCACATGAATGAAAAAAAAATAATAATAAAATAAAATTCAAAGAAAAAGTATAAATTTAAATTCATACAATGTACAGTAAAGCCAACAATAATATATACTTTCATAGGTCAAAAGATAAAAGAAACCCAGAAAAGGGTCTGATCTATTCTTATTTTACAAACTGAAATTGGTGTACTCGATTTCTTTCAATCGCGAGTGAAAACAGCCACAAGCATGGGGAACAAACTTTTGATTGGTCGACAATATTAAGAACGGTATTTTGATTGGTTCGCGAATCACAATGAATAACCTTGACACCCAAATTAATTTACTATAATACAAATCGATTTTTTGTGAATGTATGAATGAGAATGATTGACAACAACTTATTTACCAGTACTGGTTTGCCGTAAAAAAAATCAAATCGGATTCATTAGTTATTCATAGACGACGACTGCATTTTGTAACACAATTAATATAAGCACAATTGAAAAATAATATAGATAAGACAATATCAGGGCAACACATTAAATGCATTATAATTTGTAATATAAATTGTCAAGTTTTTATTTATTCAGTCAATTTAGAAGTTTCGTTGGATCGATCTGTCTGGCCGTGGTCAAGAAGGCGTCTTTGGTGCTAATATTGTGTATTTCACCTGTATTGTCCTTCAAGCTTATTTTACCGTTGGTTGACCATACGTTTTTAGCTTTACGTCGTTTGACTAACAGCCTGGTATGGTAGCAAATTGTACTGCGCGGTACTGTTAGATCTTCATTTATGTACACATGTCTATATCTTGGATTTTCTTTCAGGTTTTTCCCGCACTTTAAAATTCTAAATTTAACGCCAGGATCTGACAAACGCACAATTATTTGGCGATGTTTAGCTATAGCGGCAGCTTGTTCATTTGGTTTACCAACTCTGTGTGATGGGGTGATGTCGGTTATTTCATAACTTGGGTCGATATCAGATATGATTTTGCGAACTTTTTCGGTAGTGTCACCTTCTTCGGCCGGTTCTGGAATCCCGGAAATTCTAATGAGGCTACGGTGTCCATACTGATCAAGAACATCGACTTCATTTTTTAACTTTCTGTTTTCTTTTTCGAGATTGTCTATTTTTGTTATCAGTGGGGCAGTCTTTTCATTAACAATTTTGACAATGTCTTCTGATAATTTGGATTTTACTGCGTCAGCAATTTTCTGAATGTCTTCATCAGAGATAGCGAACTGTCGTGGGATAGGAAGATCAGTGATATTGAAGTCCATTTCTGAATTATTTTGGCTCATATCAATTTTATTCTTTTTAGAACTTTCTGGCTCAGGTGGGGTTGGATTGCTGGTTCGTTGCAAGTGTGTCTTTGGTGTTGAAGCTTTTGACATCAGAAATTATAGGAGTAATATATTGTCATATCAAATGTAAACAAACAATTGCTTTACCTGTGTAAATACTGAATGCTGATAATCACCATTCGAACATTCCTTTGTTCTTTGTCCGTACGAAATCACAACATCAAATGTCTACATCACAAATTGTCATAAATTTCAGAAATTACCATCACATGATATATAAAGTCACATATTTTATAAATTTTGGTATCCCGAAAAGTGTAAAAAACGACAATTGTACATATTGTAGAGCTCAGAGAAAACAAACTACATCTAACTTCCGAGCATGCGCATGGTTTCAGACTGATTTCAGAACCAGATGAGGACAGTCGTAAGTAGAATTACATTTACATCTACCGTTTGAGCTTAATTTGATAAAGCTAAATTACCAATCAGGAGGAAAAATACAAACTAAGACAATACAGATAGATAAACCAACACCATTAGGCACCCACGATAAAAACACCCCAGAAAGAATGGTGACAAGCACAAACCTTATATTCTCGAGATATTCTTGATATATTGAGTGTGCCTCAGATAACCTCAAATATGTTTGTATTGCACTTAAAAGATTGTCTTTAAGCAAATCACACATTTATGCATCTTCAAGCTTGAAGAGGGCATCGGCGATGTAACAGTTAACGTGTTCGCCTCGAGGGCAGAAGATAATGTATTTGATGCCCCGGTCGGGTCAAACTTAAGATGATGAAATTGTATTTTCTGCTTGAACACTAAGCATGCAGTATTAAGGTGTAAGTGCAAAACTGGTTGAATTGGAAAGTGGATAACGTGTCCGAGAGGAGCGACATGTCCACCTGCAAACAATTGTCTTAGTTAACTAGCGGTATGAAAATCTAACTAAGTGTGTTGGTCTACTAACACGCGGGCATCATGATAACGATCTCGTTTGTAGTATTTCCTGGTCCATATATAACACCCGTCAGGTGTATACTGACGTAATATGCATATGTAGTGATGAACGCAATCATGGGCAGAATATAACAATGCCATGCAATATGTAACAGGCGCATGGTATATATCAAGTGACCAGCATGCAGACGACAAATGCCAGAACTGTCAGAGTCAAAAGTAGGTTCGACAGATTTTCTACCAGCGACGCGTTCTCTGATTTCACAAGGAAGGCTCGCATCGAAATTAATCAACGAACAGAGTGTCATCAATGGCAAGGCTCGTATGCGTAGCGTGCACAGAGAATAAAGCAAAATACATCAACGACGGTTAATCGCAGACTCTTCTTAACAGTAGGCGAATCCAAATAGTGTCTACCGATGCTCTCTCTATGCTGGTTTATGTTGATGCCCATACTATGTATAAGTAGTGCCAGAAGGACGCACGATGAATACGAGAGAGCATAGGGGACGGATTTTGATAAGTGTAATTCGATTCACCGTAAAGTGCGAGAGATAATGTGATGACGTGCAGGGAGGACATGTTAATAAAACAATATGCTTATGAGAAGGGGTGAAATATCTGAAAAGAATAATGAATAAATATAGAGGAGAGGGTACCTAAAGGCTCAATAATTTGTGTCAACATATAATTCTCAAATTATTTACAAGCTGGAAGTTATTTTATTATTTATGTGTTTTCGGTGTAGAAGGTTTTGACGGGAAATGACATTATTATTGTATAACAACATGAATGAAAAAAAATAATAATAAAATAAAAATCAAAGAAAAAGTATAAATTTAAATTCATACAATGTACAGTAAAGCCAACAATAATATATACTTTCATCAGTCAAAAGATAAAAGAAACCCAGAAAAGGGTCTGATCTATTCTTATTTTACAAACTGAAATTGGTGTATTCGATTTCTTTCAATCGCGTGTGAAAACAATCACAAACGTGGGGGAAAATACTTTTGATTGGTCGACAATATTCAGAACGGTATTTTCATTGGTTCGCAAATCACAATGAATAACTTTGGCACCCAAATGAATTTACTATATTACAAATCGATTTTTGTGAATGTATGAATGAGAATGATTGACAACATTAACTTATTTACCAATACTGATTTGCCGTAAAAAGAAATCAAATCGGATTCATAAGTTATTCATGGATGACGACTGCATTTTATAACACACTTAAGCACAATTGAAAAATAATAGATAAGACAATATCAGGGTAGCATATTAGATGCATTATTATTTGTTACTCAGTAATACTATTCTTATTTTACAAACTGAAATTGGTGTACTCGATTTCTTTCAATCGCGAGTGAAAACAACCACAAGCGTGGGGAAAACACTTTTGATTGGTCGACAATATTTAGAACGGTATTTTGATTGGTTCGCAAATCACAATGAATAAACTTGACATCCAAATTAATTTACTATAATACAAATCGATTTTTTGTGAATGTATGAATGAGAATGATTGACAACAACTTATTTACCAGTACTGGTTTGCCGTAAAAAAAAATCAATTCGGATTCATAAGTTATTCATAGATGACTACTGCATTTTGTAACACAATTAATATAAGCACAATTGAAAAATAATATAGATAAGACAATATCAGGGCAACACATTAAATGCATTATAATTTGTAATATAAATTGTCAAGTTTTATTTATTCAGTCAATTTAGAAGTTCTCCGGCTTTACAAAAGTTCGATCGATCTGTGTGGCCGTGGTCAAGAAGGCGTCTTTGGTGCTAATATTGTGTATTTCACCTGTATTGTCCTTCAAGCTTATTTTTCCGTTGGTTGTCCATACGTTTTTAGCTTTACGTCGTTTGACTAACAGCCTGGCATGGTAGCAAATTGTAATGCGCGGTACTGTTAGATCTTCATTTATGTACACATGTCTATATCTTGGATTATCTTTCAGGTTTTTCCCGCACTTTAAAATTCTAAATTTAACGGCAGGATCTGACAAACGCACAATTATTTGGCGATGTTTAACTATAGCGGCAGCTTGTTCATTTGGTTTACCAACTCTGTGTGATCGGGTGATGTCGGTTATATCATAACTTGGGTCGATATCAGATATGATTTTGCGAACTTTTTCGGTAGTGTCACCTTCTTCCGCCGGTTCCGGAATCCCGGAAATTTTAATGAGGCTACGGTGTCCATACTGCTCAAGAGCATCGATTTCATTTTTTAACTTTCTGTTTTCTTTTTCGAGATTGTCTATTTTTTTTATCAGTGGGGCAGTCTTTTCATTAATAATTTTGACAATGTCTTCTGATAATTTGGATTTTACTGCGTCAGCAATTTTCTGAATGTCTTCATCAGATATAGCGAACTGTCGTGGGATAGGAAGATCGGTGATATTGAAGTCCATTTCTGAATTATTTTGGCTCATATCAATTTTATATTTTTTAGAACTTTCTGGCTCAGGTGGGGTTGGATTGCTGGTTCGTTGCAAGTGTGTCTTTGGTGTTGAAGCTTTTGTTATCAGAAATTATAGGAGTAATATATTGTCAAATCAAATGTAAACAAACAATTGCTTTACCTGTGTAAATACTGAATGCTGATAATCACCATTCAAACATTCCTTTGTTCTTTGTCCGTACGAAATCACAACATTCAATTTATACATCACAAATTGTCATACATTTCGGAAATTACCATCACATGATATATAAAGTCACATATTTTATAACTTTTGGTACCGCTAAAAGTGTAAAAAACGACAATTTTACATATTTTAGAGCTCAGAGAAAACAAACCACATCTAACTTCCGAGCATGAGCATGGTTTCAGACTGATTTCAGAACCAGATCAGGACAGCCGTAAGTACAATTACATTTACATCTACCGTTTGAGCTTAATTTGATAAAGCTAAATTACCAATCAGGAGGAAAAATACAAACTATTACAATACAGATAGATAAACCAACACCATTAGGCACCCACGATAAAAACACCCCAGAAAGAATGGTGACAAGCACAAACCTTATATTCTCGAGATATTCTTGATATATTGATTGTGCATCAGTTAACCTCAAATATGTTTGTATTGCACTTAAAAGATTGTCTTTAAGCAAATCACACATTTATGCATCTTCAAGCTTCAAGAGAGCATCGGCGGTGTAACAGTTAACGTGTTCTCCTCGAGTGTAGAAGATAATGTATTGAGCCCCGGTCGGGTCAAACATAAGATGATGAAATTGTATTTTCTGCTTGAACACTAAGCATGCAGTATTAAGGTGTAAGTGCAAAACTGGTTGAATTGGAAAGTGGATAACGTGTCCGAGAGGAGCGACATGTCCACCTGCTAACAATTGTCTTAGTTAACTAGCGTTATGAAAATCTAACTAAGTGTGTTGGTCAACTAAGACGCGGGCATCATGATAACGATCTCGTTTGTAGTATTTCCTGGTCCATATATAATACCCGTCAGGTGTATACTGACGTAATATGCATATGTAGTGATGAACGCAATCATGGGCAGAATATAACAATGCCATGCAATATGTAACAGGCGCATGGTATATATCAAGTGACCAGCATGCAGACGACAAATGCCAGAACTGTCAGAGTCAAAAGTAGGTTCGACAGATTTTCTACCAGCGACGCGTTCTCTGATTTCACAAGGAAGGCTCGTATCGAGATTAATCAACGAACATAGTGTCATCAATGGCAAGGCTCGTATGCGTAGCGTGCACAGAGAATAAAGCAAAATACATCAACGACGGTTAATCGCAGACTCTTCTTAACAGTAGGCGAAGCGAAATAGTGTCTACCGATGCTCTCTCTATGCTGGTTTATGTCGATGCCCATACTATGTATAGGTAATGCCAGAAGGACGGACGATGAATACGAGAGAGCATAGGGGACGGATTTTGATAAGTGTAATTCGATTCACCGTAAAGTGCGAGAGATAATGTGATGACGTGCAGGGAGGACATGTTAATAAAACAATATGCTTATGAGAAGAGGGGAAATATCTGAAAAAGAATAATGAATAAATATAGATGTGAGGGTACCTAAAGGCTCAATAATTTGTGTCAACATATAATTCTCAAATTATTTACAAGCTGGAAGTTATTTTATTATTTATGTATTTTCGGTGTAGAAGGTTTTGACGGGAAATGACATTATTATTGTATAACAACATGAATGAAAAAAAATAATAATAAAATAAAAATCAAAGAAAAAGTATAAATTTAAATTCATACAATGTACAGTAAAGCCAACAATAATATATACTTTCATAAGTCAAAAGATAAAAGAAACCCAGAAAAGGGTCTGATCTATTCTTATTTTACAAACTGAAATTGGTGTACTCGATTTCTTTCAATCGCGTGTGAAAACAATCACAAACGTGGGGGAAAAATACTTTTGATTGGTCGACAATATTCAGAACGGTATTTTCATTGGTTCGCAAATCACAATGAATAACTTTGGCACCCAAATGAATTTACTATAATACAAATCGATTTTTGTGAATGTATGAATGAGAATGATTGACAACATTAACTTATTTACCAATACTGATTTGCCGTAAAAAGAAATCAAATCGGATTCATAAGTTATTCATGGATGACGACTGCATTTTATAACACAATTAAGCACAATTGAAAAATAATAGATAAGACAATATCAGGGTAGCATATTAGATGCATTATTATTTGTTAATCAGTAATACTATTCTTATTTTACAAACTGAAATTGGTGTACTCGATTTCTTTCAATCGCGAGTGAAAACAACCACAAGCGTGGGGAAAAAACGTTTGATTGGTCGACAATATTTACAACGGTATTTTGATTGGTTCGCAAATCACAATCAATAAACTTGACATTCAAATTAATTTACTATAATACAAATTGATTTTTTGTGAATGTATGAATGAGAATGATTGACAACAACTTATTTACCAGTATTGGTTTGCCGTAAAAAAAAATCAAATCTGATTCATCAGTTATTCATTGATAACTACTGCATTTTGAAACACAATTAATATAAGCACAATTGAAAAATGATATAGATAAGACAATATCAGGGCAACACATTAAATGCATTATAATTTGTAATATAAATTGTCAAGTTTTTATTTATTCAGTCAATTTAGAAGTTTTCCGGCCTTACAAAAGTTCGATCGATCTATCTGGTCGTGGTCAAGAAAGCGTCTTTGGTGCTAATATTGTGTATTTCACCTGTATTGTCCTTCAAGCTTATTTTTCCGTTGGTTGTCCATACGTTTTTAGCTTTACGTCGTTTGACTAACCGCCTGGCATGGTAGCAAATTGTAATGCGCGGTACTGTTAGATCTTCATTTATGTACACATGTCTATATCTTGGATTTTCTTTCAGGTTTTTCCCGCACTTTAAAATTCTAAATTTAACGCCAGGATCTGACAAACGCACAATTATTTGGCGATGTTTAACTATAGCGGCAGCTTGTTCATTTGGTTTGCCATTTCTGTGTGATCGGATGATGTCGGTTATTTCATAACTTGGGTCGATATCAGATATGATTTTGCGAACTTTTTCCGTAGTGTCACCTTCTTCCGCCGGTTCCGGAATCCCGGAAATTATAATGAGATTACGGTGTCCATACTGCTCAAGAGCATCGACTTCATTTTTTAACTTTCTGTTTTCTTTTTCGAGATTGTCTATTTTTGTTATCAGTGGGGCAGTCTTTTCATTAATAATTTTGACAATGTCTTCTGATAATTTGGATTTTACTGCGTCAGCAATTTTCTGAATGTCTTCATCAGAGATAGCGAACTGTCGTGGAAGATCAGTGATATTGAAGTCCATTTCTGAATTATTTTGGCTCATATCAATTTTATACTTTTTAGAACTTTCTGGCTCAGGTTGGGTTGGATTGCTGGTTGGTTGCAAGTGTGTCTTTGGTGTTGAAGCTTTTGATATCAGAAATTATAGGAGTAATATATTGTCAAATCAAATGTAAACAAACAATTGCTTTACCTGTGTAAATACTGAATGCTGATAATCACCATTCGAACATTCCTTTGTTCTTTGTCCGTACGAAATCACAACATTCAATTTCTACATCACAAATTGTCATACATTTCGGAAATTACCATCATATGATATATAAAGTCACATATTTTATAACTTTTAGTACCCCGAAAAGTGTAAAAAACGACAATTTAACATATTTTAGAGCTCAGAGAAAACAAACAACATCTAACTTCCGAGCATGCGCATGGTTTCAGACTGATTTCAGAACCAGATCAGGACAACCGTAAGTAGAATTACATTTACATCTACCGTTTGAGCTTAATTGGATAAAGCTAAATTACCAATCAGGAGGAAAAATACAAACTATTACAATACAGATAGATAAACGAACACCATTAGGCACCCACGATAAAAACACCCCAGAAAGAATGGTGACAAGCACAAACCTTATATTCTCGAGCTATTCTTGATATATTGATTGTGCATCAGTTAACCTCAAATATGTTTGTATTGCACTTAAAAGATTGTCTTTAAGCAAATCACACATTTATGCATCTTCAAGCTTCAAGAGGGCATCGGCGGTGTAACAGTTAACGTGTTCGCCTCGAGTGTAGACGATAATGTATTTGAGCCCCGGTCGGTTCAAACTTAAGATGATGAAATTGTGTTTTCTGCTTGAACACTAAGCATGCAGTATTAAGGTGTAAGTGCAAAACTGGTTGAATTGGAAAGTGGATAACGTGTCCGAGAGGAGCGACATGTCCACCTGCAAACAATTGTCTTAGTTAACTAGCGGTATGAAAATCTAACTAATTGTGTTGGTCTATTAAGACGCGGGCATCATGATAACGATCTCGTTTGTAGTATTTCCTGGTCCATATATAACACCCGTCAGGTGTATACTGACGTAATATGCATATGTAGTGATGAACGCAATCATGGGCAGAATATAACAATGCCATGCAATATGTAACAGGCGCATGGAATAGAACAAGTGACCAGCATGCAGACGACAAATGCCAGAACTGTCAGAGTCAAAAGTAGGTTCGACAGATTTTCTACCAGCGACGGGTTCTCTGATTTCACAAGGAAGGCTCCCATCGAAATTAATCAACGAACAGAGTGGCATCAATGGCAAGGCTCGTATGCGTAGCGTGCACAGAGAATAAAGCAAAATACATCAAAGACGGTTAATCGCAGACTCTTCTTAACAGTAGGCGAAGCGAAATAGTGTCTACCGATGCTCTCTCTATGCTGGTTTATGTCGATGCCCATACTATGTATAAGTAATGCCAGAAGGACGCACGAGGAATACGAGAGAGCATAGGGGACTGATTTTGATAAGTGTAATTCGATTCACCGTAAAGTGCGAGAGATAATGTGATGACGTGCAGGGAGGACATGTTAATAAAACAATATGCTTATGAGAAGAGGGGAAATATCTGAAAAGAATAATGAATAAATATAGAGGTGAGGGTACCTAAAGGCTCAATACTTTGTGTCAACATATAATTCTCAAATTATTTTCAAGCTGGAAGTTATTTTATTATTTATGTATTTTTGGTGTAGAAGGTTTTGACGGGAAATGACATTATTATTGTATAACAACATGAATGAAAAAAAATAATAATAAAATAAAAATCAAAGAAAAAGTATAAATTTAAATTCATACAATGTACAGTAAAGC
>MJUT01019676.1:0-41703 GCA_002080005.1 Gigantidas platifrons | reverse complement strand
TTGGCACCCAAATGAATTTACTATAATACAAATCGATTTTTGTGAATGTATGAATGAGAATGATTGACAACATTAACTTATTTACCAATACTGATTTGCCGTAAAAAGAAATCAAATCGGATTCATAAGTTATTCATGGATGACGACTGCATTTTATAACACAATTAAGCACAATTGAAAAATAATAGATAAGACAATATCAGGGTAGCATAATAGATGCATTATTATTTGTTACTCAGTAATACTATTCTTATTTTACAAACTGAAATTGGTGTACTCGATTTCTTTCAATCGCGAGTGAAAACAACCACAAGCGTGGGGAAAAAACTTTTGATTGGTCGACAATATTTAGAACGGTATTTTGATTGGTTCGCAAATCACAATGAATAACCTTGACACCCAAATTAATTTACTTTAATACAAATCGATTTTTTGTGAATGTATGAATAAGAATGATTGACAACAACTTATTTACCAGTATTGGTTTGCCGTAAAAAAAATCAAATCGGATTCATCAGTTATTCATAGATGACGACTGCATTTTGTAACACAATTAATATAAGCACAATTGAAAAATGATATAGATAAGACAATATCAGGGCAACACATTAAATGCATTATAATTTGTAATATAAATTGTCAAGTTTTTATTTATTCAGTCAATTTAGAAGTTCTCCGGCTTTACACAAGTTCGATCGATCTGTCTGGCCGTGGTCAAGAAGGCGTCTTTGGTACTAATATTGTGTATTTCACCTGTATTGTCCTTCAAGCTTATTTTTCCGTTGGTTGTCCATACGTTTTTAGCTTTACGTCGTTTGACTAACAGCCTGGCATGGTAGCAAATTGTAATGCGCGGTACTGTTAGATCTTCATTTATGTACACATGTCTATATCTTGGATTTTCTTTCAGGTTTTTCCCGCACTCTAAAATTCTAAATTTAACGCCAGGATCTGACAAACGCACAATTATTTGGCGATGTTTAACTATAGCGGCAGCTTGTTCATTTGGTCTACCAACTCTGTGTGATCGGGTGATGTCGGTTATTTCATAACTTCGGTCGATATCAGATATGATTTTGCGAACTTTTTCGGTAGTGTCACCTTCTTCCGCCGGTTCCGGAATCCCGGAAATTCTAATGAGGCTACGGTGTCCATACTGATCAAGAACATCGACTTCATTTTTTAACTTTCTGTTTTCTTTTTCGAGATTGTCTATTTTTGTTATCAGTGGGGCAGTCTTTTCATTAATAATTTTGACAATGTCTTCTGATAATTTGGATTTTACTGCGTCAGCAATTTTCTGAATGTCTTCATCAGAGATAGCGAACTGTCGTGGGATAGGAAGATCAGTGATATTGAAGTCCATTTCGGAATGATTTTGGCTCATATCAATTTTATACTTTTTAGAACTTTCTGGCTCAGGTTGGGTTGGATTGCTGGTTCGTTGCAAGTGTGTCTTTGGTGTTGAAGCTTTTGATATCAGAAATTATAGGAGTAATATATTGTAAAATCAAATGTAAACACACAATTGTTTTACCTGTGTAAATACTGAATGCTGATAATCACCATTCAAACATTCCTTTGTTCTTTGTCCGTACGAAATCACAACATTCAATTTCTACATCACAAATTGTCATACATTTCGGAAATTACCATCACATGATATATAAAGTCACATATTTTATAACTTTTAGTACCCCGAAAAGTGTAAAAAACGACAATTTTACATATTTTAGAGCTCAGAGAAAACAAACAACATCTAACTTCCGAGCATGCGCATGGTTTCAGACTGATTTCAGAACCAGATCAGGACAACCGTAAGTAGAATTACATTTACATCTACCGTTTGAGCTTAATTGGATAAAGCTAAATTACCAATCAGGAGGAAAAATACAAACTATTACAATACAGATAGATAAACGAACACCATTAGGCACCCACGATAAAAACACCCCAGAAAGAATGGTGACAAGCACAAACCTTATATTCTCGAGATATTCTTGATATATTGATTGTGCATCAGTTAACCTCAAATATGTTTGTATTGCACTTAAAAGATTGTCTTTAAGCAAATCACACATTTATGCATCTTCAAGCTTCAAGAGGGCATCGGCGGTGTAACAGTTAACGTGATCGCCTCGAGTGTAGACGATAATGTATTTGAGCCCCGGTCGGGTCAAACTTAAGATGATGAAATTGTGTTTTCTGCTTGAACAATAAGCATGCAGTATTAAGGTGTAAGTGCAAAACTGGTTGAATTGGAAAGTGGATAACGTGTCCGAGAGGAGCGACATGTCCACCTGCNAACATTCCTTTGTTCTTTGTCCGTACGAAATCACAACATTCAATTTCTACATCACAAATTGTCATACATTTCGGAAATTACCATCACATGATATATAAATTCACATATTTTATAACTTTTGGTACCCCGAAAAGTGTAAAAAACGACAATTTTACATATTTTAGAGCTCAGAGAAAACAAACAACATCTAACTTCCGAGCATGCGCATGGTTTCAGACTGATTTCAGAACTAGATCAGGACAACCGTAAGTAGAATTACATTTACATCTACCGTTTGAGCTTAATTGGATAAAGCTAAATTACCAATCAGGAGGAAAAATACAAACTATTACAATACAGATAGATAAACGAACACCATTAGTCACCCACGATAAAAACACCCCAGAAAGAATGATGACAAGCACAAACCTTATATTCTCGAGATATTATTGATATATTGATTGTGCATCAGTTAACCTCAAATATGTTTGTATTGCACTTAAAAGATTGTCTTTAAGCAAATCACACATTTGTGCATCTTCAAGCTTCAAGAGGGCATCGGCGGTGTAACAGTTAACGTGATCGCCTCGAGTGTAGAAGATAATGTATTTGAGCCCCGGTCGGGTCAAACTTAAGATGAGGAAATTGTATTTTCTGCTTGAACACTAAGCATGCAGTATTAAGGTGTAAGTGCAAAACTGGTTGAATTGGAATGTGGAAAATGTGTCCGAGAGGAGCGACATGTCCACGGCTAATAGTTGTCTTAGTGAACTAGCGGTATGCAAAACTAACTAAGCGTGTTGGTCTACTGCAACGCGGGCATCATGATAACGATCTCGTTTCCAGTATTTCATGGGCCATATATAACACCCGTCGTGTGTATGCTAATGTAATATATTTGTAGTGATGACCGCAATCATGTTGTCATTATATCCTGGTTCAGATATTACCCACGTCATTCACAAATATATGTTTGATTAGGGAAAATATATACACAGGAAAACACGAAAAACAGAAGTTGAGGGATCAAGCACTGATACATTTTTGATAGTTGAACCGACAAACTAACATATTTTGGTTCTTTTATATAATAGCTTCTCTTGCTCCTTATGATTCCTCAGCAGTACCACTCTACTGCTACGAGTATGACATGAACGGCTTCGAATCATTAATCATTTTATTTGAGTCGTGGAAGATGTAATTTAATGAGTCTCCTTGCTGTAAAATGCTATATTTAACATTTCAGAACCAGATGATGATAGGGGTAAGTAGAATTACATTTACTTCTACCGTTTGAGTTTACCACATAGGGGGAAAAGAACAAAAAAATACAAAATTCTAGATAAAATAACACCAGTAAGCAAGCAGAAGTACAATTTGTAAAAACACACATCTTTTATTCTTTATATGTTCTTGATATATAGCTTTTGCATCAACTAAGCTTGAATGCATTGAGGAAATATTTTTGTTGTGTCCTAACAAATAGTAAATTGCATAAATTTTGATACTATGCGAAAAGTATTGTTTTCTGACTCCAATCAGATATTGTCGTAAATAGTTTGTGCTACATTTGGATTGAATTTGTCGAAAGTTACTAGGTGGTTTAAATGTAGATCGTGGGTTCGAGTCCTATCTGGTCAAAATCTAAGATTATTAAATTGGTATTTGTTGCTTCTCCGGCAATGAGGCAGTGTTAATGAGAAAGGGTTAATATTGGTTGACTCGTAATCAGGATAATTTGTCCAAGTGGGGCGACCCGCATGTCGACCCGCGGACTGTTTTGTCCAGGACCGGCCTTCAGCATTAAGCCCCTGGCTGGAGTTATCTATTTTCGACTGTTGTTAAAAAATCAAGCTACGCGTATTGGTCTATTACATAATTATAATCACATGGAAAATTAATTTGTTCGCGCCGTGATGTAGCTGACAAATTGCTGAGTTTGCGCTAAGCAACAATCACTCACTTACTAGGCCGTAAGCTAAATTTTAGGTATACGATGTTCGCTCTCCGGATTTCATCAAACTATAAGCTATTTGAAGGTTCGTTTGAATTCTATATGACTAGTATGTGACTAGGTGCTTCTTTAGTAATCATAAGCAATATCACAGGTTTATAATTTGTGTGCAAGCATGCAGCAAAAGTTAAAGGTGCTGCACAGAAAATGCAGTCATCAGTATGTTGCAGTTCTTTAGCGATAACATTATTTTAACAAATCTTCGGCATTCTCATGGCAACAAACTGTACCCTTTGTATGGTCGATCTTTTCCCTTAACTCTTAGGAGGAAATGTTAACACATATGATGATGATGTTTCCTCAAATAATAATCCACTCTTGCTAATTTTGGAAATGATGTCTCTAGTCACGCAAAGTTTTTTTTTATCGGAAATTTAGTCTATAGGTATCAAAGAAAAAACATATTAATAATATACATACATATATTTTGCGAAAAGTAGTTAAATTTAGTATAAAAATATAGACTGAATATTGGCGTAACATTTTCAACTACAACGAAGTATTGCAAGATACTAACATAGAAGAGTACCTCAATAACCCTCTGACTTGTGATGGTTCCCACTCTCCTTTTCAATAAAACCCATCTGCACATGTAATCACTTGTGATCTGAATATTATTCAACATGAGAGTCTCCGAAAGGTGATTTCTCATGGTCCTAAATTCTGAGAACCTCAACACATCAATTGGAAACATAATTTCAAGATAATTATGGATGCTGTTGAAGATTATGCTAGAAGGTGGATAAAGAGAGAAATATACCAAGATCCTGAGTTAGAGTCCTTGTCAGACTGAGTTAGAAAAATCAGGTCTCTAGTACAAGGTCGCATTCGCAAGCTCAAAAATTGTGTAAATAGTCGACCAAATTCTGTATTTAAAGACCAAGAAGCTGTTAAGTGTCTTTCCTCTCTTCATGACACATATGTTATCGTTCATGCGGACAAGGATTCCACCAACATCGTGTTTGTATGTAAATCATATTACTACGAATGCCTAATCAAAGAATTAGGAATAAATAACAACACCTCTGGTAATACCACATACAAACCAACTTCGTTCGACAAAGATGAAATCCTAGTTAACCACAGATCCTTCATGATCTCTTTAAGCATTCCCTCTGGTAAAGAGTCTGAGGATTTACCCTATTTGTATTGGATACCTAAACCCCATATGACACTATGCAAAGAAATGTACATAGCGGGATCATCAACTTGTTCGACGAAAGAAATGTCTATTCGCCTGACAAAGATTCTGTCTGCAGTAAAAGAGGAACAAGAGAAATATTGTGACATAAATCACATGTGGATTTTGAAAAACTAAAGATTTTTTGGATAACCTTAAATCAAAATATTTCTCACAGGTATCCTCCGTCAAAACTTGATTTATCAACTCTGCATATCACCCTACCGCATGACAAATTAAAAATCAGCTTAAAAGAAACCATTCACAAAGGTTTCAGTCATAGAAACGATTGCTCAAAATGTGTTGTATTGGGCTACAACTCCAGATATTTTTCAAACAAAATTCAAAAAGGTAAAACATGCTACTCCGAGGAAAAAGTGATCAGTATGTTGGAGTTCCTCGTCGATAACATAAGTGTCTACTTTGGAGGGGCCCTGTTTCAGCAGGTCTTCGGTATACCAATGGGTACGAATTATGCCCTTCTTCTATCCGATTTATTTTTATGCTCGTATGAGTCAGAGTTTCTTCAAAATCTTGTAAAAGATAAGAAGATTCATGAAGCTAGAGCCTTTGATTTCACATACAGGTATATTGATTACGTTTTATCTATCAATAATTCTAGATTTGCAGAATTCCTTCCATTGATATATCCTTCAGAGCTGGAAATTAAAGAAACCCCAGATACAGCTTCATCCGCATCATTTTTGGACTTATTCCTCGAATTTGACGACAGTGGTCAACCCAGTACTAAAATTTATGATAAACGGGATGACTTCAATTTTAAAATCATAAATTTTCCAAATATGTGCAGCATTATACCAGCTTCTCCTGCATATGGTGTTTACATTTCGCAATTGATTCGTTATGCAAGGGCCAGTAGCAATTAATATGATTTCTTGAAACGTCATCTTTATCTCAGAAACAGGCTACTGGACCATGGCTATAAAAAGGATTCGCCTTATTCGATCACTTAAAAAGTTTATATTCCGATACCAAGATCTTGTCGAAATATATTCTGTCTCTGCAGAGACGATAATAAGCGATAGATTTTCATAAAGTGAAAATGTATAAAGATAAGGATTAAGTAATCGTGGTTTAGACATGACGTCATTCAACATCTCATTTTAAATCAAATTGTGTAAGAAGATTACTGTTTACTTAAAACGTTCTGCACAGACGATAATAAACGATGGATTTTCATGAAGTACTGCGTTGACTACTATTATACCTACTTTGTGCCAGTATTGTTAAAAATGCTGTTATAGTGACAACCGGACCCTTTTTACCATAATGGAAGCGGGAGGTTTGGCGCCGTAAAATCTGATTAAGCCCCCCATTTCTTTGGAAATGCCTGTACCAAGTCAGGGCCATTGTCGTTTTCCCAGTTTTCTGGTTGTTGACTGATTTTGTCTGTTGGTTGATTTATGAATATTGCCTTTCCCTTTGGAAGATTTTGTTATTACCCTTATTTGATTAATTTAGTGACTGGAAACGCCCACCATGCAGTTGTACCAAGGCGGGAAAGCGAGCAGTCATGAGTTTGTGTACAGCAGATATTACCCCCAGACAAGACGTTTGCATAATATGCAAAACAGAAACCAATGATGGAAGCAAGATAGTTCAATTAACAGAAAAGTGGAGCATTGGGATGAATAAAGCAAGTAAAGAAAGGGGAGATGACATCGCAACAAAACCTGGTCATGCTGTTCATGAAAAGTGTCGACATACATACATAAATCCAATTGTAATTAAAGGTCTAAAGAGAAAACCTTCTGAACCAGTTAATGAACAACCTTTAATTCGTTCTGAAAAATAATTTGACTTTAAAGAAGATTGCCTTTTTTATGGAGCTTTTGTCGTTGAAAATACTGCTAAAAGAAAGACATTTGATGTTCATGCTGTTCGTACAATGGAATTTCAGAAAATTGTTGAACAGATATGTAATGAAAGGAATGACGAATGAGCCATTGAATTTAAAAGAAAAATAGAATTTGCAAGATGCAGTATATCATAAGGCATGTAGTACACACATTCGCACAGATGTTTTCACAACCGAAGATGGATAAAGATCAGCTTAATCGAGGAAGGCCTTCGAACACGTATCGATATTTTCTCGAAGTGACTAAATACAGCCCACACTACATGAAAATTAAACTTAAGAAACATTACGGATCATCGATATTGTATATCTGAAATTAATGGGAAATCAAATGTTGTTACATTTAGACAAAATGCTTCCACGATACTGCATAACTTCTATAAAGAATCCACTGCCGAGAAATCGCAAGAAGAAAACAAAATGTCTATGTCAAAAGCAGCGGCAGCTTTAATCAAGAATGACATTCGCTCAATTCCCAGTGGTTTCCATTCGCCGTTTTTGCCGGGTTTGTCTACCACCTTTTTTTGCAAAGCCGACCACCTTTCCTTTTAACAAGGTGGTTGGTAAATTTTCGAAAATTCCGGATATTTTCGGTTCCGCAACGTCAAAACTCAAAACTTAATCGCGCCTTACTGATTTGTTTTCATTGACAAAAATGGCCGATCGTCAAAGTTCGATGTTTTTATTCATCAAGCGAGGGAAACGTAAGGCTGAAACTGACGAAAATAAAGAAAACTATAGACCTAATAAGTGAACCACAGTTGATCATCACGAGGAAAGTTCTAAAAAACCGTCCAAACAACGAACTCGACACGCAAGTGAGGACAAATATGAACAAAACTTTAAATGGTTGATTGTCATTGATGAATTCTAGACACTTCGGCACCGGGACAAATCGGCACCAGGACACTTCGGCACCTATGTGAGACATTTCGGAACCCGGACAATTCGGCACCTCAAAAAGACAAATCGGCACTTGTGTCTGATCCACGTTTAGTTATTAATGAAAAGAAACGGCTCATATTATTTGTCTTCTTGGTAATGTTAATGTTTGCCTTGTTTAATATTATGGTAAGAATTGTGATTTTGATGTTTTGTAATCCTTGTTTCTGTATTTTATCATTTATCAGAATACTTGTGGAAAATATCCCGTTTAAATTAATACACTGAGTCTTTTGTTTATGGAATTTACGCCAGGTAAGTCATAGGAGTGCATGCATAAACACTTCATATTTCTTGTCCTCAATTTTCGAAATGCTTTTGATCTTATTTAATAAGAGAGTTAATAATGGCTTCTTTTAAAGAATATTTAAATCAATTATGTTTTGATTGCATTTAAACGATCATTGATATTTTTGCTTTTGTTTAACTTTCTTTTATTTAAAAAAAAAACCTAATCACGTTTGTTTGAAAGAAAATGCGGTTTCAATTTGTCCTGGTGCCGATTTGTCCTGATACCGAACTGTCTTGGTGCCGAACTGTCTCTTTCAATGAGTGCCGAAATGCATTGGTGCCGAACTGTCTTGGTACTGATGATGGTTACTTCTGTTCTATTTGCCAGAAGTACAACACAAAAGCAAGGAACAGATATCTGGGTTGACAAGCCATGTATCCGTAGGCATAGGGAGTCATGCAAAAGCCACATTCTATCAGAAATGCACAAAACGAACATGGTGAATGAAAGACTCGCAGTGATAGCTGAAGAACAAGGACAAGGTAAACATCTTTAATCCTTTCATGATTGTTTTTTTTTTACTAATACCTGTATCTACTGTTGGTAAGTCCAATTGTAAATTATGTTTGAAGAATTGTTTTATCAGTTTCACATGTATGATAAATTCTCTGATGTTTTCTTTCATTAATTCTGGTTAAATCTTTATATCTTCAGAATGTGAGAGGGGATTTAGCACCATAGGAAGAATAAAAACAACACTCTGAAACAGACTTACCAACCATGTTCTGCAAGGGCTAATGATGGTTGCTATACATGGACCAGAAGAAGAAGACTTGGATTTCAATGAGACATTAAAAATCTGGGGCAATTTAGAGAAAAGACATATTTTGCAGGACAGAATTAAAAAGTGTGGAGATACAAATGGGGAACTTAAATCAGTGGTTTTGAAATCAATGCTGATGCATAAAAATAGTACAGGAAAGGAAGCAAAAAAGGGACAAATTGATTAAAAAACAGAAAGCAAAAAAGAAGTGACATAAATACACATTTGAGTTTATCTACATGTATATGTTTATTAAAATATAATATTTTCTATAAGTATATTCATTCTTGCCGGAACGCGAAAAACCCGGCTGGACAAGACATTTTGAAAACACACACCATACCTTTTTGAAAAATGGAAAACACTGATGCCTGTCAACAAACAGTGCTAGCCAAGTACAGAAGCTATTCAGTCTGCAGGAGATTACGTACCTAAGAGTATTGCGTTTTTCATCAGCAATGTATTCTCTGAAGAGACTCGGATCTGCAAGTTTATTCCATAGGACAAGCCATTGTTCAGGCAGCTCGACCACGATTAGCAATTGAACCATTACATATCTGTCTAGCAGTTCAATTGCATCATATGTTTGGATCACGATTCCTTATTGAAACTTTAAACAGCATGGGTTTTTGTTCCTCGTATTCAGAAGTCCACAAATTTGAATCATCAGCAGTGGTAGCAAAAAACCAAGACACATCACATTCACTTGATCAATAACATTTCTTAAAATTTGTGGTCGACAACGTTGATCATAATATTGACACCATCGATGGCAGTAATAATTTCCATGGAATGTGCAACATCTGGCAAACAAAAGTCACCAAAAGAAATCCCTAGGGTTGAGGTAACTATAGAGGAACTGATATCGATCGGTCATATTAATGTGTTCCGTTACAAGTCTGATCAACGTGGAAATTCGTTTGCATCGATGAGATTTCAAAAACTCCAAGAACTTAGAGAAACAGGAACACAACGTGGAAAGTTGATATTCTGATCAAGGTGTTGTGGCCATTAAAAACACCTATGTCAGGAAGGTCTGGTCTTATGCAGATGGTGTGCACTGGAAACAATCCAGGGTTTTCAAATATAACATTCCTTCCAATGATCGAATTAAACCCTAGTTATAGGTCATGTGTTTATTCCACATTGAAGTTTGTGGCCAAGGAATCCTCTCACCACAACAGACTCCTGTCATGACATTTGAGCAACCACTATACTGGAAAGCATTGATTATAAGCTGTGATGAAGAGTGCAAAAATATCATTGTCAGACTTCGTGGGTTCCATACGGAAATGAGCGTTTTAGGAAGCATATGTCGACTTATGTCAGGGACGGGGCTGAAAGAGTTATTCGAGTTAGTATATGCACCTAATGCAGTTACCCACATGCTGAGTGAAAAAAACCGTTTCATGTTCTATTCGAGGTTTCGTGCTCGTTGACATTGCATTACACTGTCTGATGACAGAGGAAATGTTTGGTACATGTCATACAAATGATGAAATAGAAAGAACTGAACCTTCTCTATCCAATAATATGTTGACTGACAGGAGGCAGGCCAATTGTTTGACAAGTTACTTTATAGACAAAAAACCGTTGAAAATGTAGTGAACCATGATGCTCCTAAAGCAGTTCAGAAAGAATTTGAATTACAGAAAATGCGCTTTAAGGAGTTTAGGACCTCTAACTCGTTGCTTTGTTTTTGTGAGATGGTTGCAGTTCTGAAAAGATTTCTCTTGGCAGAAAGAACCGGTGATTGGGATCTGCACTTGTTGTCTGTTCAAGAAATGCTACCATACCTAGCTGCTGCAGGTCATAATCTCTACACAAAATCTGCTTACATTTATCTTTCACAGATGCAGAATCTGAAAGCAACGTATTCGGATATATATGCTCATTTTATGCGAGGTCATCATGTTGTACGTAGGAGTGATATACTTTGGGCTGGTTTGTCAACGAATTAAGCCATTGAACAAGTGCTCATGAGAAGTGTAAAATCTACTGGATGATTAACACTAGGACGGGGAATGGACGAAGCTCATAGAACACAATTGTTATTAGCCATGCCTGTGTGTGCAGAATATAGCAATGCCATGCAATATGTAACAGGTGCAGGGTATTTATCAAGTGACCAACATGCAGACGACAAATGCCAGAAAGGGAAAAGACAACAAGGACATTCTAATACTAATTGAATTTTTGAAAGAGAGAAGTCCGTCCACAGCAGATAAATCACTAAGGAATATTGAGACTGGTATGGTTGCAAATGATAATGCAAACACTGATAGAGCAAACGAAATTGGAGATAAAATAATAGCTTCTATGACCCAACAACTTGTGACTGATATTTCATTCAAAAAGAAACACCAGGCAGTTAGTTTAGATGCTACAAGACCAACCAACACCAATATCATCCAAATACCAGCTGTAGACCTTCAAATGATGTTCCGAAGACTTACAACTGCTAGACAAGGCAATTTGCCAACCATGACAGAACTATTTAAGTATGCGCTATCGAGCTTTCCATCATCTATGCTTGAATCAAACGGGTTTCTACGACAAGCGGCGAAGTCTACATTAGCAGAAGAAATATGCCAAGCTACTAATCTTCCTACATCAGATGTCGATGTCGCGCATGTTATCGATGGTGGGTCTCTTCTTCACAGAATTTCATGGACAAAGGGCAAGACGTTCTTTGGGATATGTTCAAAATATGTAGATCACGTAAAAAAGAAGTTTCTTAATCCTACTGTTGTTCTTGATGGTTACAAAAACCACTCTATCAAAGATATCACTCATATGATGCGCAGGAAGGGCATTGTATCAAACACTGTGACTTTCACAAAAGATATGGCTCTTCGGGTGAAGAAAGAAACTTTCTCAGTAAACAAGGGAAACAAACAACGCTTTGTCACTCTTCTTAAAGATACATGTAATGTCAATAGCATTACAGCTATTCAGGCGGAAGATGATGCCGATTTATTGATAGTACAGACGGCTGTAACGTAATCAGATAATACAGAAGTGGAAGTATTTGGAGAAGACACTGATTTGCTTGTTTTTGTTATGTGATCATGCCAAACAAAAGAAGAAAGCAATTTATTTCACTTCAGATAAACATATTACTACAAACCACACAAAATATGGGATATATCCAACACAAAATCAGTAATTGGTGAAGAAATTTGCTATCTTGTCCCCTTTATTCATTCCATGACTGGATGTGACACAACAAGTAGGTTGCTTGGAATAGGTTAACAATTTGTGCAATTAAAATCGAAGTCCGATCCATATCTTCAGGAGCAAGCAAAAGTTTTCATGGCTGAAAATATGTCAACGCAAGCAATAATCAAGGCTGGGGAAGAGGACATTGTCTGGTTGTATGGTGGACTTCCATTGGAAGGACTTGATTTGTGTCGTTGGAGGAAGGTTAAACAAAAACATTGCCCGTCAGTCGTTTAGTTAGCGTCCAGGTCCAGTCACTTCCACCCACTTAAAAAGCTACCCAATTTAACTCTTTGCGCGTTTAACTTCAGTGCCAGTATTGGTTGAACAAGACTTTTAGACACATGGATCCAATAGCATGGCGTTGGATAATCAAGAAGGAAAACTTCTTCACAATTGAAATGACACAGCAGCCTGCCCCAGATTTTCTGTTGGAAATAATCAACTGTAACTGCAAATCAGATTGTGATACCAAGAGATGTGGTTGCAGGAAAAATGATGTAAATTGCTCTGGTGGATGTGGAGGATGCAGGGGCAATAATTGTTCTAATACACGGCCAATTACACTCATATGATGAATGAGCATATTAACAGTAATAGTTAGAACAATTTTCTAGATCAATGTCGAACTATTTTTATCTTCTATCGAAAAAGAAACAAAATACCAAAAATGGTATTAATTTTTATTTATTGAAATATGATTACTTCAATGATTTTTTTTTATGTTGTTACCTAGACAAAGGGAGTACAAATATAAAACAAGCTATTCTTACATCAAAAACTCATAGATTATAAAAATCTACCCATTGATAACAGAGTTATTCTTAATTTCCAGTTTTCCGTGATCTTCACTAAAAAATCATATATTTCACCCCAGAATACCCCTTTCTGCAAATTATATTTATCTATATTTTTAGTATGTTGTTAATACAAGTCAATGTTCTAATTTGCACCCCATTAGATCTGGGATTATCAAAATTCGCACTCCAATAACCAAGTTATTCTTCATTTCCAGCTTTACAGGATTTTCACACAAAAAAATATTATTTCATTCCAAAATACCCTTTTTTCCGCAAATTATATTTTTAATATGTTGTTAATACAAGTCCACATTCTAATTTACACCTCAATAATGCTTAGATTACCAAAATTCGTCCACCCATAACCAAGTTATTCTTAATTTCCAGTTTTGCGTGATGTTCACTAAAAACACATATTTACCTCAAAATACCCATTTGCGCAAATTATATTTATATATATTTTTAGTATGTTGTTAATACAAGTCTATATTATAATTTGCACTCAAAAAACCTTGCGTTGCAATTAGTTGCAGGTGGAGCAATTTTAGGGGCTAAATTGACTAGACTATAAAGACTATAAAGACGGAATATTATCTAACCATGATAACAGCTATATAAATAGACATTTACAAAGTATATAAATCACACAGTAAAACCTTGTTATCTAGAACAGTTATTGGTTATTGATGTATCAGTTCAATCGAATCCAAAGTTAATTGGAAGAGAAATCTTTTGGTCCGACATAACAAAATTTCAATCTATGTCATTGTTGTTTCATTACAGATTGTAAAAGGATCTTGAGTCCGTAAGAATTGCGTAACACGTATCATTTGAGGTTTACAGTCATGATTAAGCAAGTTCCTGAAGCAACACACTTGTTTTCATTGTTGATTCTTTCAATTCAAGCATTTCGGATTAATGCATTCCTATTTCCACTATGTAACTCACTAATATATTAAAATTATGATTATTCAAGTACCTGGAAACAGTAACAGGATGATGTACACATCAATGGTGTAAATATGGTACAATTGTGCTTTTCATGGGGCGAATTTGTTCCACGAATACTTTTATAAGTCAATTATTGGAAAGGGAATATCCGCCAATCAAACTGATAACTCCAGCAATAAACAAAAAGTCAATGAAAATTTGTTTACGATACGTGTGACTTCGTTATTTGATCAAATGCAACATTTAAGAATAGAACAAATATACATGCCATATATACACAAGAACAAGAAAAGTGTATGTATCTTATTAAAAAATGTTGATAGTTCAATTCCTTAACTAACACACTGTTTGGCTATTTATTAACGTTGCTATTGCTTCAACGCTAGGACAACGTAATAGTAACAATTATAGTATGACGGACGCCAATGACCGTAGCCTATTAATGGTGTGTTTGATAGATAGATTGTTGCTTAACGTCCAGAGAGCACTATAAAAGGTATATTCAGGACGAGAACATGTTCAATAATATATAAAAAAACCAGCTATAAATTGATATATTGAATCGTGAAAGATGTAATACTGAATGTTTAATACTAAGATTTTATATTTTCCATTTCAGAACCAGTACCGCCTAAGAGTAAGTAGATTTAAATTTGTATCTTCCATTTCAATTTAATGGAACAAATATGAAATATTAGTTAGAGAGTGACATGTGACACCAGACAGATTAAGCTGAAAACAAAACAGACAGTTAGTTCAATTCCTTAACTAACACACTGTCTGGTTATTTATTATTGCTTCAATGCTAGGACACCGCAATAGTAACAATTAGAGTATAACGGACGCCAATAACAGTAACCTTTTAATGGATTGTTGCTTAACGTCCAGCGAACACTATATAAGCTATATTCAGGACGAGAACATTTTCAAAAATATATAAAAACTAGCTATAAATTGATATATTGAGTCGTGAAAGATGTAATACTGAATGTGGTAATACTAATATTTTATATTTACCATTTCAGAACCAGTACCGCCTAAGAGTAAGTAGATTTAAATTTGTATCTTCCATTTCAATTTAATGGAACAAATATAAAATATTAGTTAGAGAGTGACATGTGACACCAGACAAATTAAGCTTAAAACAAAACAAACCCTTCGTGTAGAAGGATGGAATATGTATGTAACCATGATAACAATTATAGACGTAGAAATTAATAAATGGTGTAAATCGTACAGAACAACCTCGTTATCTAAATCACAGACATCTATTTAATATACAGACCCAAATGTAGAAGGTATACAAATACCGCAGGGGCAATCAAAAATTGATAATTCAGAGAAACTTGCAACATAGTGTACACAAGAGCAAAGACCGACACAAACCTACCTAATGCTCTGTGTTTCATGTCTATTTAATGTCTCTGGTCCTACGGGAAGATTTTCTTGCAATAGTACCAATCCACTACTTAGTAGAAATCATTACCGGTATGTACAAAGAGAGCATTGTAATATCAACTAATAATTTAAACACCTGTGAAGAGATCTACCTGTATAAATTAGGAGAGGTAAAAACCCTAATACTGTCTGCTGTTGTTTTTAACGACCATCTGGTTTCTACTTTACTTCTTTAATCTTAATTTAATGACATAAAGTTATAATATTAATTAGAGAGAGAAACGTGATACCTTTTAAAACCTATAATGAAACAAAGATCAACAAAATATTGGCCCCTGACAAAGAAGAATAGAGAATACGTGAATTGATACCCTCTAACGTGTCAGTAACGGTCGAATTGTAATAATTATAAGTTGTTGGTACTTCAGATTACTGGAATCGTAAGTTAGCTCGAAGAAATAAATTGAGTCCGTTCGAGTTTGACATAGTCAGGTTTTACTTTGTCATTAATATTATTCTCACAGAGTATAGATGGTGTTTGTGTCCGTTACAATCACTAAACATGTTTCTTTGTGGTTTCACAATTATGATTAACAAATTTAAGCAGGTTGACGAACCAACATTTTAGTTCATTGTTCAATTCAAGAACTCTGATTAGTAAATTGATAGCTTTAATATTTAGCTTAGAGAATATGAGTTACCAGATTTAAAGAAAAGTTCTTATTGCAAAACCTAAGATATTTCACCAGTTCTACATGGAAACAACAATATCAAAGTCATACTCAGATTATGAATAATTAATTATCTCGAAATAGTCAAATGTGTATGTTCACAGTATTGGTGTAAAGATGGTATAATTCTATTTTAAAGGGACAGTTTGTTGAGTAGATTCTTTATATTTAACAATAAACACGGGGTTATTGTGGAGATTAATTTATGGCATCAGCAAAATGTCTTTCAGACACCGAGACACAAAGAATAGAAGTAGCAAATGAAAAAAGTAATATTGCGGTATTGAACAGAAACCCAGACCAACAATTGACAAGAAAACAGGAACAATGAATATCAAGGAAACATTTAGACTGATACAATTCCTACCTACGGCTCTGAGCTTCTTGTCTATATAATGTATCTCATGCACGTGAAGTATTTCCACAATAGAAAGATCCCACTACTTAGTATGTACGTGATACATTTTATTTGCGAAAGATGTAATGTATTAAATGATCTTGCAATAATATTTTATTTTTAACGTTTCAGAGAATGATTTTGGTAAGTAGACATAAATATATTTATTCAATCTGATGGTAATGACACAAAGGTTAAAATATTCATTTCAAAGTCATGGTGAAATGTGGCCAGATAAAAGAACACCAGCTGTAACTGAAAATGAAACCATTTTTTTTAAATATTGGGCTTTACAAACTCATACAATGCAGAATTAACATCACGAGTGACCAAATGATTCCAACGCGTTAGTACCCCTGGTTCACACAAGACACCCATCGTGTATAAGGATAGAACATGTATGTCACCATGACAACAATTATATACGTATACATTTACAAATGGTGTAGATGGTGCTTGTGTCCGTTACAATCACTAAACATGTTTCTTTGTTGTTTCCCATTAATGATTGCAAAATTTAAACAGGTTCATCAACCAACAGTTTTGTTCATTGTTCAATTTAAGCAACTCCGATTAGTAAATTTCAACAAAAGTGCGAATAGTCTCAAATCAGATATTTCACCAGTTCTACATGGTGACAACAGTATCAAATCCATATACAGATTATGAATAATTTATTATCTATAAATAGTAAAAAGATTATGTACACAGCATTGGTGTAAGGATTGTATTATTCTATTTTATGGGAGTAAGTTTTTTTCTGTAAGTTCTTTATGTTCAACAATGGACACGGGGATATTGTGGAGTTTAATTTATAAATTCAGGATTAAGTAATCGTGGTTTAGACATCACGTCATTCAACATTTCATTTGATATCAAATTGTGTAAGAAGATGACCGTTTAGTTAAAACGTTCTGCAGAGATGATAATAAACGTTGGATTTTCAGAGTACTGCGTTGACCACTATTATACCTACTTTGTCCCAGTATTATTAAAAGTGCTGTTATAGTGACAACCGGAACCTTTTAACCATAATGGAAGCGGAAGGTTTGGCGCCCTAAAACATGATTCAACCCACTATTTCTTTGGAAATGCCTGTACCAAGTCAGGGCCATTGTGATTTTCCCAGTTTTCCGGTTGTTGACTGATTTTGTTTGATGATTTATGAGTTTCGCCTTTCCCCTTTAAAAGATTGCTCGGTGTTCGGTAATTTTGTTATTACCCTTATTTGATTAATTTAGTGACTGGAAACGCCCACCGTACAGTTGTACCAAGGCGGAAAAGCGAGCAGTCATGAATTTGTGTACAGAGATTACCCCCAGACAAACGTTTGCATAATATGCAAAACAGAAACCAATGATGGAAGCAATATAGCTCAATTAACAGAAAAGTGGAGCATTGGGATGAATAAAGCAAGTAACGAAAGAGGAGATGACATCGTAAAAAATTCTGGTCATACTGTTCATGAAAAGTGTCGACGTACATACATAAATCCAATTGTAATTAAAGGTCTAAAGAGAAAACCTTCTGAACCAGTTAATGAATAGCCCTTTACTTCGTTCTGAAAAACAATTTGACGTTAAAGAAGATTGCTTTGTTTTTGGAGCTTCTGTCGTTGAAAATACTCCTAAAAGAAAGACATGTGATGTTCATGCTGTTCGTACAATGGGATTTCAGAAAACAGTTGAACAGATATATAATGAAAGGAATGACGAATTGGCCCTTGAAATTAAATAGAATTTGCAAGAGATCGGCATGTAGTACAAACATTCGCACAAACAGAGAGCATTCCACAGATGTTTTCATCATCGAAGATGGATAAAGATCAATGTAATCGAGGTAGGCCTTCGAACACGTATCAATATTTTCTCGAAGTGACTAAATACAGCCCATACTACATGAAAAATAAACTTAAGGAACATTACGGATCATCGATTTTTATATCTGAAATTAATGGGAAATCAAATGTTGTTACATTTCGACCAAATGCTTCCACAATACTGCATAACTTCTATAAAGAATCCATTTCCCAGAAATGGGAAGATGAAAGCAAAATGTCTATATCAAAACAGCGGCAGCTTTTATGAATAATGACATTCGCTCATTGCCTGTCAACAAACAGTGCTATCCATGTACAGAAGCTATTCAGTCTGCAGGAGATTACGTACCTAAAGGTATTGCGTTTTTCCTCAGCAATGTATTGTTTGAAAAGGACTCGGATCTGCAAGTTTATTTCATAGGACAAGCCATTGTTCAGGCAGCTAGACCACGATCAGCAATTGAGCCATTACATATCGGTCTAGCAGTTCAATTGGATAATATGTTTGGATCACGATTTCTTATTGAAACTATAAGAAGCATGGGTTTTTGTTCCTCGTATTCAGAAGTCCAAACATTTGAATCATCAGCAGTGGTAGCAAAAAACCAAGACACATCACATTCACTTGATCAATAACATTTCTTACAATTTGTGGCCGACAATGTTGATCATAATATTGACACCATCGATGGCAATAATACTTTCTATGGAATGGGAATCATGGCATGTGCAACACCTGGCAAACAAAAGTCACAAAAAAGAAATCCCTAGGGTTGAGGTAACTATAGAGGAACTGATATAGATAGGTCATATTAATGTGTTCCATTACAAGTCTGATCAACGGGGAAATTCGCTTACATCGATGAGATTTCAAAAACTTTAAGAACTTAGAAAAAGGAACACAACGTGAGAAGTTGATATTCTGCTCAAGGTGGTGTGGCCATTAACATCACCTATGCCAGAATGGTCTGGTCTTATGCAGATGGCGTGCACTGGAAACAAACCAGGGTTGTCAAATATAACATTCCTTCAAATGATCGATTTAAACCCTAGTGACATGTCATGTGTTTATTCCACTTTGAATTTTGTGTCCAAGAAAGCCTCTCACCACAACAGACTCCTGTCATCATATTTGACCAACCATTATACTGGAAAGCATTGATTTTAAACTGTGATGAAGAGTGAACAAATATCATTGTCAGGCCTGGCGGGTTCAATACGGAAATGAGCTTTTTAGGAAGCATATGTCGACTTATGTCAGGGTCGGGGCCGAACGAGTTATTATAGTTGGTATATGCACCTAATGCAGTTACCCACATGCTGAGGGAAAATGTTGTTTCATGTTCTGTTCGAGGTTTCGTGCTCGTTGACATTGCATTACACTGTCTGATACAAATGATGAAATAGAAAGAGCTGAATCTTCTCTATCCAATAATATTTTGACTGAGGCAGGCGAATTGTTTGACAAGTTACTTAATATACAAGATACCGTGGGAAATGTAGTGAACCATGATGCTCCTAAGGCAGTTGAGGAAGAATTTGAATTACAGAAAATGCTCTTTAAGGAGCTCAGAACATCTAACTTGTGGCTTTCTTTTTGTGAGATAGTTGCAGTTCTGAAAAGATTTATCTTGCCAAAAAGAACCGGTAATTGGGAACTGCACTTGTTGTTTGTGCAAGAAATGCTACCATACCTAGCTGCTGCATGTCATAATCTCTACACAAAATATGCTTTACATTTATCTTTCACAGATGCAGAATCTGAATGCAACGTATCCGGAAATATATGCTCATTTTATGCGAGGTCATAATGTTGTACGTAGGAGTGATATACTTTGGGCTGGTTTGTCAACGGATTAAGCCATTGAACAAGTGCTCATGAGAAGTGTAAAATCTACTTGAGGATAAACACGAGAACGGGGAATGGGCGAAGCACACATAACACAATGGTTATTAGCCATGCCTATGTGTGCAGAATATAACAATGCCATGCAATATGCAACAGGTGCAGGGTATAGATCAAGTGACCAGCATGCAAACCACAAATGCCAGAAAGGAAAAAGACAACAGGGACATTCTAATACATATTGTATTTTTGAAAGAGAGAAGTACGTTCACAGCAGATAAATCACTACAAAGGAATATTGAGACTGGTATGGTTGCAAATGATAATGCAAACACTGATAGAGCAACATAAATTGGACATACAATAATAGCTTCTATGACCGAACAACTTGTGACCGATATTTCATTCAAAAAGAAACTACATGCAGTTACTTTATATGCAACAAGACCAACCAACATCAATATCATCCAAATACCACATGTAGACCTTCAACTGATGTTCCAAAGACTGACAACTTCTGGACAAGGCAATCTGCCAACCATGACATAACTATTTAAGTGTGAGCTATCGAGCTTTCAGTCATCTATGTTTGAATCAAACGAGTTTCTACGATAAGCTGCGAAGTCTACATTAGCAGACGCAATATGGAACTCAGGAACATGTCAATCTACTAATCTTCTTACATCGGATGTCGCGTATGTTATCGATGGTGGGTCCCTTCTTCACAGAGTTCCATGGACAAAAGGCCAGACCTTCTTTGAGACATGTTCAAAATATGTAGATCACGTAACAAAGAAGTTTCTTAATCCTACTGTTGTTCTTGATGGTTACAAGAACCACTCAATCAAAGATATCTGATGGTAATGACACAAAGGTAAAAATATTCATTACATGGTGAAATGCGGACAGATAAAAGAACACCAGCTCTAACTTGAAATGAAACCATTTTTTTTAAATATTGGTCCTTACAAACTCAGACAAAGCAGAATTAACATAATGCGTGTCCAAATGATTCCAACGCGTTAGCACCCCTGGTTAATACAAGACACCCATCGTGTATAAAGATAGAGCATGCATGTAACCATGACCACAAATATATACGTATACATTTACAAATGGTGTAGATGGTGTTTGTGTCCGTTACAATCACTAAGCATGTTTCTTTGTTGTTTCACAATCATGATTACAAAATTTAAACAGGTTCACGAAACAACATTTTAGTTCCTTGTTCAATTCAAGAACTCTGATTAGTCAATTGGTAGCTTTAATATTTAGCTTAGAGAATATAAGTTACCAGATTTAGAGAAAAGTTCGTATTGCAAAACGTAAGATATTTCACCAGTTGTACATGGAAACAACAATATCAAAGCCATACACAGATAATAATTAATTATCTCTAAATAGTAAAAAGTGTATGTTCACAGTATTGGTGTAAAGATGGTATAATTCTATTTTAAGGGGTCAGTTTGTTGAGTAAATTCTTTATATTCACTTTGTACCGCATTTCAAGACAAGTGCGTATTGTAACAATTAAGATAAGTCACCAGTTATGCATGGTAATACCAATGTCAAAACCATACACATATGAATAATTAATAATCTCGTAACAGTAAAAAGTTCATGTACACAATATTGGAGTAAGAATTGCATAATTTTATTTTAGTTGTCAGGAAATTCTTTTTAATCAACAATGAACACGGGGATATTGTGGAATCTCATCGATAACATCAACAAAATGTCTTGCAAAAGCCGAGACGCAATATTAGAGAAATTGCAAATGAAAAAAAAGTCATATCAAGAGATATACATGGAACAATTTAGATATATAAAATTCTCACTTAATGGTTTGTGCTTCTTTTTTGTTGAACGTATCTTGTCCTACGGGAAGTATTTCCACAATAGAACCTCTCCACCAGTGAACAGCAAAAAGTTATAATATCAATTAGAGAGTAGCGGTCGAATTGTAATAATCATAAGTTGTTGGTACTTCAGATTACTGGGATCGTAAGTTAGCTCGAAAAAATAATTTGAGTCCGTTCGAGTTCGACATAGCCAGGTTTTACTTCATGTCATTAATATTTATTCTCAAAGAGTATACATGGTGTTTGTTTCCGTTACAATCAGTAAACACGTTTCATTGTGATTGTACAATTATGATTACAAAATTTAAACAGGTTCATCAACCAACAGCTTAGGTCATTGTTTAATGTAAGCAACTCCGATTAGTAAATGTATAGTTTCAATATTTAACTTTGAAAATTTAAGTTACCAAATTTCCACAAAAGTGCATATGGTCACAAATCAAATATTTCACCAGTTCCATATGGTGACAATAGTATCAAATCCATATACAGATTATGAATAATTAATTATCTATAAATAGTAAAAAGTTTATGTACACAGTATTGGTGTAATGATTGTATAATTCAATTTTTGGGGAGTCAGTTTGTGCCGTATGTTCTTTATATTCAACAATGGACACGGGATATTGTAGAGTTTAATTTATAAATTCAGCAAGATGTCTTTCAGACACCGAGACATAAATCATTGAAATTGCAAATCAAAAAGTAATATTTTTGCATTGAACAGAAGCACAGCCCAACAATTGCACAAGAAAATGCGAACAATAAACATCAAGGGATATAGATAGGAAAATTTGGACTGATCAAGTCCTACCTCATGCTCTGTGCTTCTTTTGTCTTTAACGTATCTCGTCCTATGGGAAGTATTTCCACAATAGTACCACTCCACTACTTAGTATATAATTGATATATTTGATTTGCGAAAGCTGTAATATATTTAATGTTCTTCTAGTATAATTGTATCTTTAACATTTCAGGGCGTTCCAGTAAGTAGACTTAAATATAATTGTTCAATTTGAGGGTAAAGACGAAAGGTCAAAATATTCATTAAAATGTGAAATGCAGATACATAAAAGAACAGCTGCTGTAGGTTAAAATCAAACAAACATCACAAACTATTGGGCCTCACAAATTTTGACAAAGAAGAATAAACTTCGTAACCAAGTGATTCTAAGGGTTAAATACCCTCTGGTTCATATATGACACCCGTCTTGTACAAGGATTGACTATGTATGTAGCCATGATAACAATGATATATGTATACATTTACACATGATGTTAATTATACAGAAAACCTCGATATTTTGAACTCGGGTAATTCGTATGCATGGATACATCGACTTAAGATAGAGATCCATATGGAGCAGGTACACAATATATATGAGGTAACTCTGATTACAAGAATACTGTTTAACTCGAAGTGATATGTGTGGTTCTTTAGAGTTCGGCATAGCCAGGTCTTACTTGATGTGATTAATATTTTTCACAGAGTATAAATGGTGTTTGTATCCGTTACAACCACTGAAAACGTTTATTTGTGATTTCACAATCATGACTACGCAATATATGCAAGTCCATGAACCAACATTATAGTTCACTGTTCAATTCAAGTAACTCTGATTAGTAAATTGACAGCTTTACCAATTACGCTAGTGAATATAAGCTGCCAAATTTTAAGAAGAGTACATATTGTAACATATAAGATATCCCTCCAATTATATATGGTAACAACACTATCAAAACCATACACAGATTATGAATAATTATTCATCTCGTAACAGTAAAAAGTTTACCTAGACAATATTGGTGTAAAGATTGTATAATTCTATTTTAGGGGATCCTTTTTTTCTGCAAATGTTTTATATGCAACAATGAACACGGAGATATTGTCGAATCTTATTGATAACATCAGCAAAATGTCTGTCAGAAGCATAGACACAATATTATAGAAGTTGGAAATAAAAAACAACATTTCAGTATTTAACAGAAGCACATCCCACAAATGCACACGAAAACACGAACAATAAATACGTAATGGAGAATACACTCCAACGGTAGATTCTTAAAAATATAATTATTTTTATTCGAAACTGGAAACAGGGATATTGTGGAATCTAATTTGTAACATCAGCAAAATGTCTTTCAGATTGTTTGTTTTGTTGCTTTGATGGTGTATAACGTCACTTACATCAATATTTCAGCTATATCGTGGCCGTCACTTTTATTGGACGAGGAAACTCTAGGACCCGGATAAAAACACCGTTCTGTAAGCCGAGTCACAACATTATAGACATTGTAATCGAAAAAGTATTATTACAGTATTGAACAGAGGCCAACCCCAAGCATTCACAAGAAAACACGAACAATAAATATCAAGGAAAAATTTAGACTGATAAATTCCTACCTCATGCTCTGTGCTTCTTCTGTCTTTAACGCATCTCGTCATATAGGAATTATTTCCACAATAGTATCACTCCACTACTTAGTATATACTTGCTATATTTGATTTGCGAAAGCTGTAATATATTGAATGTTCTTCTAGTATAATTTTATTTGTAACATTTCAGTGGAGCCCAGTAAGTAGACTTAAATATAATTGTTCAATTTGACGGTAAAGACGAAAGGTCAAAATATTCATTAAAATGTGAAATGCAGATACATAAAAGAACAGCAGTTGTAGGTTAAAATCAAACAAATATCAAAAACTATTGGGCTCACAAATTTGGGCAAAGAAGAATAAACTTCGTAAACAAGTGATTATAAGGGTTAAATACCCTCTGGTTCATATATGACACCCGTCATGTATAAGGATTGACTATGTATGTAGCCATGATAACAATGATATATGTATACATTTACACATGATGTTAATTATACAGAAAACCTCGATATTTTGAACTCGGGTAATTCGTATGCATGGATACATCGATTTAAGATAGAGATCCAAATGTAGCAGGTAAAACATATTTATGAGGTAACTCTGATTACTAGAATACTCTTTAACTGGAAGTGATATGTGTGGTACTTAAGAGTACGACATAGCCAGGTTTTACTTTATGTGATTAATATTTTCACAGAGTATTGATGATGTTTGTGTCTGTTACAACCTCTGAACACGTTTATTTGTGATTTCACACGCATGACTACAAAATTGATACAAGTCCGTGAACCAACATTATAGTTCATTTTTCAATTCAAGTAAATCCGATTTGTATATTAACAGCTTTTAAAATTACGCTAGAGAATAAAAGCTGCCACATTTTAAGAAGAGTGCATATTGCAACATATAAGATATCTCACCAATTCTATATGGTAACAGCAATATCAAAACCATACACAGATTATGAATAATTATTTATCTCGTAACATTAAACAGTTTATCTAGACAGTATTGGTGTAAAAATTGTATAATTCTATTTAACAGAAGCACATCCCACAAATGCACACGAAAACACGAACAATAAATACGTAATGGAGAATACACTCCAACGGTAGATTCTTAAAAATATAATTATTTTTATTCGAAACTGGAAACAGCGATATTGTGGAATCTAATTTGTAACATCAGCAAAATGTCTTTCAGATTGTTTGTTTTGTTGCTTTGATGGTGTATAACGCCACTTACATCAATATTTCAGCTATATCGTGGCCGTCACTTTTATTGGACGAGGAAACTCTAGGACCCGGATAAAAACACCGTTCTGTAAGCCGAGTCACAACATTATAGACATTGTAATCGAAAAAGTATTATTACAGTATTGAACAGAGGCCAACCCCAAGCATTCACAAGAAAACACGAACAATAAATATCAAGGAAAAATTTAGACTGATAAATTCCTACCTCATGCTCTGTGCTTCTTCTGTCTTTAACGCATCTCGTCATATAGGAATTATTTCCACAATAGTATCACTCCACTACTTAGTATATACTTGCTATATTTGATTTGCGAAAGCTGTAATATATTGAATGTTCTTCTAGTATAATTTTATTTGTAACATTTCAGTGGAGCCCAGTAAGTAGACTTAAATATAATTGTTCAATTTGACGGTAAAGACGAAAGGTCAAAATATTCATTAAAATGTGAAATGCAGATACATAAAAGAACAGCAGTTGTAGGTTAAAATCAAACAAATATCACAAACTATTGGGCTCACAAATTTGGGCAAAGAAGAATAAACTTCGTAAACAAGTGATTCTAAGGGTTAAATACCCTCTGGTTCATATATGACACCCGTCATGTATAAGGATTGACTATGTATGTAGCCATGATAACAACTGCAGATTCTAAAAAAATAATCAGGGAGATTCGTAAGAGTCTTTGGAAATGCCTGTACCAAGTCAGGGCCATTGTGGGTTTCCCAGTTTTCTGGTTGTTGACTGATTTTGTCTGTTGGTTGATTTATGAGTATTGCCTTTCCCTTTGGAAGATTTTGTTATTACCCTTATTTGATTAATTTAGTGACTGGAAACGCCCACCATGCAGTTGTACCAAGGCGGGAAAGCGAGCAGTCATGAGTTTGTGTACAGCAGATATTACCCCCAGACAAGACGTTTGCATAATATGCAAAACAGAAACCAATGATGGAATAAATAGTTCAATTAACAGAAAAGTGGAGCATTGGGATGAATAAAGCAAGTAAGAAAGGGGAGATGACATCGCAACAAAACCTGGTCATGCTGTTCATGAAAAGTGTCGACGTACATACATAAATCCAATTGTAATTAAAGGTCTAAAGAGAAAACCTTCTGAACCAGTTAATGAACAACCTTTACTTCGTTCTGAAAAATAATTTGACTTTAAAGAAGATTGCCTTTTTTATGGAGCTTTTGTCGTTGAAAATACTGCTAAAAGAAAGAAATTTGATGTTCATGCTGTTCGTACAATGGAATTTCAGAAAATTGTTGAACAGATATGTAATGAAAGGAATGACGAATGAGCCATTGAATTTAAAAGAAGAATAGAATTTGCAAGATGCAGTATATCATAAGGCATGTAGTACAAACATTCGCACAGATGTTTTCACAACCGAAGATGGATAAAGATCAGCTTATTCGAGGAAGGCCTTCGAACACGTATCGATATTTTCTCGAAGTGACTAAATACAGCCCACACTACATGAAAATTAAACTTAAGGAACATTACGGATCATCGATGTTTTATATCTGAAATTAATGGGAAATCAAATGTTGTTACATTTCGGCAAAATGCTTCCACGATACTGCATAACTTCTATAAAGAATCCACTGCCGAGAAATCGCAAGAAGAAAACAAAATGTCTATGTCAAAAGCAGCGGCAGCTTTAATCAAGAATGACATTCGATCAATTCCCAGTGGTTTCCATTCGCCGTTTTAGCCGGGTTTGTCTACCACCTTTTTTTGCAAAGCCGACCCCCTTTCCTTTTAACAAGGTGGTTGGTAAATTTTCGAAAATTCCGGATATTTTCGGTTCCGCAACGTCAAAACTCAAAACTTAATCGCGCCTCACTGATTTGTTTTCATTGACAAAAATGGCCGATCGTCAAAGTTCGATGTTTTTATTCATCAAGCGAGGGAAACGTAAGGCTGAAACTGACGAAAATAAAGAAAAATATAGACCAAATAAGTGAACCACAGTTGATCATCACGAGGAAAGTTCTAAAAAAAACCGTCCAAACAACGAACTCGACACGCAAGTGAGGACAAATATGAACAAAACTTTAAATGGTTGATTGTCATTGATGAATTCTAGACACTTCGGCACCGGGACAAATCGGCACCAGGACACTTCGGCACCTATGTGAGACATTTCGGAACCCGGACAATTCGGCACCTCAAAAAGACAAATCGGCACTTGTGTCTGATCCACGTTTAGTTATCTATGAAAAGAAACGGCTCATATTATTTGTCTTCTTGGTAATGTTAATGTTTGCCTTGTTTAATATTATGGTAAGAATTGTGATTTTGATGTTTTGTAATCCTTGTTTCTGTATTTTATCATTTATCAGAATACTTGTGGAAAATCCCCCGTTTAAATTAATACACTGAGTCTTTTGTTTATGGAATTTACGCCAGGTAAGTCATAGGAGTGCATGCATAAACACTTCATATTTCTTGTCCTCAATTTTCGAAATGCTTTTGATCTTACTTAATAAGAGAGTTAATAATGGCTTCTTTTAAAGAATATGTAAATCAATTATGTTTTGATTGCATTTAAACGATCATTGATATTTTTGTTTTTGTTTAACTTTCTTTTATTTAAAAAAAAAAACCTAATCACGTTTGTTTGAAAGAAAATGCGGTACCAATTTGTCCTGGTGCCGATTTGTCCTGATACCGAACTGTCTTGGTGCCGAACTGTCTCTTTCAATGAGTGCCGAAATGTATTGGTGCCGAACTGTCTTGGTACGGTCACTGATGATGGTTACTTCTGTTCTATTTGCCAGAAGTACAACACAAAAGCAAGGAACAGATATCTGTGTTGACAAGCCATGTATCAGTAGGCATAGGGAGTCAAAAGCCACATTCTGTCAGAAATGCACAAAACGAACATGGTGAATGAAAGACTCGCAGTGATAGCCGAAGAACAAGGACAAGGTAAACATCTTTAATTCTTTCATGATTGTTGTTTTTACTAATACCTGTATCTAATGTTGGTAAGTCCAATTGTAAATTCGGTTTGAAGAATTGTTTTATCAGTTTCACATGTATGATAAATTCTCTGATGTTTTCTTTCATTAATTCTGGTTAAATCTGTATATCTTCAGAATGTGAGAGGGGATTTAGCACCATAGGAAGAATAAAGACAACACTCTGAAACAGACTTACCAACCATGTTCTGCAAGGGCTAATGATGGTTGCTATACATGAACCAGAAGAAGAAGACTTGGATTTCAATGAGACATTAAAAATCTGTGGCAATTTAGAGAAAAGACATATTTTGCAGGACAGAATTAAAATGTGTGGAGATACAAATGGGGGACTTAAATCAGTTGTTTTGAAATCAATGCTGATGCAAAAAAATAGTACAGGAAAGGAAGCAAAAAAGGGACGAATTGATTGAAAAACTGAAAGCAAAAAAGAAGTGACATAAATACACATTTGAGTTTATGTACATGGATATGTTTATTAAAATATAATATTTTCCATAAGTATATTCATTCTTGCCGGAACGCGAAAAACCCGGCTGGACAAGACATTTTGAAAAAACACACCTTACATTTTTGAAAAATGGAAAACACTGATGCCTGTCAACAAACAGTGCAAGCCAAGTACAGAAGCTATTCAGTCTGCAGGAGATTACGTACCTAAGAGTATTGCGTTTTTCATCAGCAATGTATTCTCTGAAGAGACTCGGATCTACAAGTTTATTCCATAGGACAAGCCATTGTTCAGGCAGCTCGACCACGATTAGCAATTGAACCATTACATATCGGTCTAGCAGTTCAATTGCATCATATGTTTGGATCACGATTCCTTATTGAAACTTTAAGCAGCATGGGTTGTTGTTCCTCGTATTCAGAAGTCCACAAATTTGAATCATCAGCAGTGGTAGCAAAAAACCAAGACACATCACATTCACTTGATCAATAACATTTCTTAAAATTTGTGGCCGACAACGTTGATTATAATATTGACACCATCGATGGCAGTAATAAGTTCCATGGAATGTGCAACATCTGACAAACAAAAGTCACCAAAAGAAATCCCTAGAGTTGAGGTAACTATAGAGGAACTGATATCGATCGGTCATATTAATGTTTTCCGTTACAAGTCTGATCAACGTGGAAATTCGTTTGCATCGATGAGATTCCAAAAACTCCAAGAACTTAGAGAAACAGGAACACAACGTGGAAAGTTGATATTCTGATCAAGGTGTTGTGGCCATTAAAAACACCTATGTCAGGAAGGTCTGGTCTTATGCAGATGGTGTGCACTGGAAACAATCCAGGGTTATCAAATATAACATTCCTTCCAATGATCGAATTAAACCCTTGTTATATGTCATGTGTTTATTCCACATTGAAGTTTGTGGCCAAGGAATCCTCTCACCACAACAGACTCCTGTCATCATATTTGAGCAACCACTATACTGGAAAGCATTGATTATAAGCTGTGATGAAGAGTACAAAAATATCATTGTCAGACTTCGTGGGTTCCGTACGGAAATGAGCGTTTTAGGAACCATATGTCGACTTATGTCAGGGACGGGGTTGAAAGAGTTATTCGAGTTAGTATATGCACCTAATGCAGTTACCCACATGTTGAGTGAAAAAAAAACGTTTCATGTTCTATTCGAGGTTTCGTGCTCGTTGACATTGCATTACACTGTCTGATGACAGAGGAAATGTTTGGTACATGTCATACAAATGATGAAATAGAAAGAGTTGAACCTTCTCTATCCAATAATATGTTGACTGACAGGAGGCAGGCCAATTGTTTGACAAGTTACTTAATAGACAAAAAACCGTTGAAAATGTAGTGAACCATGATGCTCCTAAAGCAGTTCAGAAAGAATTTGAATTACAAAAAAATGCGCTTTAAGGAGTTTAGGACCTCTAACTCGTTGCTTTGTTTTTGTGAGATGGTTGCAGTTCTGAAAATATTTCTCTTTGCAGAAAGAATCGGTGATTGGGATCTGCACTTGTTGTCTGTTCAAGAAATGCTACCATACATAGCTGCTGCAGGTCATAATCTCAACATAAAATCTGCTTACATTTATCTTTCACAGATGCAGAATCTGAAAGCAACCTATCCGGATATATATGTTCATTTTATGCGAGGTCATCATGTTGTACGTAGGAGTGGTAGACTTTGGGCTGGTTTGTCAACGGATTGAGCCATTGAACAAGTGCTAATGAGAAGTGTAAAATCTACTGGAGGATTAACACGAGGACGGGGAATGGACGAAGCTCATAGAACACAATGGTTATTAGTTATGCCTGTGTGTGCAGAATATAGCAATGCCATGCAATATGTAACAGGTGCAGGGTATTTATCAAGTGACCAACATGTAGACGACAAATGCCAGAAAGGGAAAAGACAACAAGGACATTCTAATACTTATTGAATTTTTGAAAGAGAGAAGTCCGTCCACAGCAGATAAATCACTAAGGAATATTGAGACTGGTATGGTTGCAAATGATAATGCAAACACTGATAGAGCAAACGAAATTGGAGATAACATAATAGCTTCTATGACCGAACAACTTGTGACTGATATTTCATTCAAAAAGAAACACCAGGCAGTTACTTTAGATGCTACAAGACCAACCAACACCAATATCATCCAAATACCAGCTGTAGACCTTCAACTGATGTTCCGAAGACTTACAACTGCTAGACAAGGCAATTTGCCAACCATGACAGAACTATTTAAGTATGCGCTATCGCGATTTCCATAATCTATGCTTGAATCAAACGGGTTTCTACGACAAGCGGCGAAGTCTACATTAGCAGACGAAATATGTCAAGCTACTAATCTTCCTACATCAGATGTCGATGTCGCGCATGTTATCGATGGTGGGTCCCTTCTTCACAGAATTTCATGGACAAAGGGCAAGACGTTCTTTGAGATATGTTCAAAATATGTAGATCACGTAAAAAAGAAGTTTCTTAATCCTACTGTTGTTCTTGATGGTTACAAACACCACTCTATCAAAGATATCACTCATATGATGCGCAGGAAGGGCATTGTATCAAACACTGTGACTTTCACAAAAGATATGGCTCTTCGGGTGAAGAAAGAAACTTTCTCAGTAAACAAGGGAAACAAACAACGCTCTGTCACTCTTTTAAAGATACATGTAATGTCAGTAGAATTACAGCCATTCAGCGGAAAATGATGCCGATTTATTGATAGTACAGACGGCTGTAACGTAATCAGATAATAAAGAAGTGGAAGTAGTTGGAGAAGACACTGATTTGCTTGTGTTTGTTATGTCATCATGCCAAACAAAAGAAGAAAGCAATATATTTCACTTCAGATAAATATATTACTACAAAACCACACAAAATATGGGATATATCCAACACAAAATCAGTAATTGGTGAAGAAATTTGCTATCTTGTCCCCTTTATTCATTCCATGACTGGATGTGACACAACAAGTAGGTTGTTTGGAATAGGTTAACAATTTGTGCAATTAAAATCGAAGTCCGATCCATATCTTCAGGAGCAAGCAAAAATGTTCATGGCTGAAAATATGTCAACGCAAGCAATAATCAAGGCTGGGGAAGAGGACATTGTCTGGTTGTATGGGGACTTCCATTGGAAGGACTTGATTTTTGTCGTTGGAGGAAGGTTATACAAAAACAGTGTCCGTCAGTCGTGTAGGTAGCGTCCAGGTCCAGTCACTTCCACCCACTTAAAAAGCTACCCAATTTCACTCTTTACGCGTTTATCTTCAGTGCCAGTATTGGTTGAACTTGTTCACAATTGAAATGACACAGCAGCCTGCCCCAGATTTTCTGTTGGAAATAATCAACTGTTACTGCAAATCAAATTGTGATACCAAGAGATGTGGTTGCAGAAAAAATGATGTAAATTGCCCTGGTGGATGTGGAGGATGCAGGGGCATTAATTGTTCTAATGCACGACCAATTACACTCACAGACATTCAATATGATGAATGAGCATATTAACACTAATAGTTAGAACAATTTTGTACATTAATGTCGAACTATTTTTATCTTCTATCGAAAAAGAAAACAAAATACCAAAAATGATATTAATTTTTATTTATTGAAATATGATTGCTTCAATGATTATTTTTTTTTATGTTGTTACCTAGACAAAGGGAATACAAATATAAAACAAGCTATTCTTACATCAAAAACTCATAGATTATAAAAATCTACCCATTGATAACAGAGTTATTCTTAATTTCCAGTTTTCCGTGATTTTCACTATACAATCATATATTTCACCCCAGAATATCCCTTTCTGCAAATTATATTTATCTATATTTTTAGTATGTTGTTAATACAAGTCAATGTTCTAATTTGCACCCCATTAGATCTGGGATTATCAAAATTCGCACTCCAATATCCAAGTTATTCTTCATTTCCAGCTTTACAGGATTTTCACACAAAACAACATTATTTCATTCCAAAATACCCTTTTTTCCGCAAATTATATTTTTAATATGTTGTTAATACAAGTCTACATTCTAATTTACACCCCAATAATGCTTAGATTACCAAAATTCGTTCACCCATAACCAAGTTATTCTTAATTTCCAGTTTTCCGTGATGTTCACTAAAAACACATATTTACCTCAAAATACCCATTTGCGCAAATTATATTTATATATATTTTTAGTATGTTTGTTAATACAAGTCAATGTTCTAATTTGCACTCATTAAAGCTTAGATTATACAAGTTCGCCCACCAATAACCAAGTTATTCTTCATTTCCAGCTTTACAGGATTTTCGCACAAAAAAACATTGTTTCATCCCAAAATACCTTTTTCCGCTAATTATATGTTTAGCAGGTTGTCAATGCAAGTCCACATTCTAATTTGCACCCATTAAAGCTTAGATTATAAAAATTCGCCAACCAATAACCAAGTTCTTCATTCTTCATTTCCAGTTTTACAGGATTTTCACGCAAAAAAAACCAACACTATTACACCCCAAAATACCATTTTCCTCAAATTGGTATGTTTGTTAATACAAGTCAATGTTCTAATTTGCACTCATTAAAGCTGAGATTATACAAGTTCGCCCACCAATAACCAAGTTATTCTTCATTTCCAGCTTTACAGGATTTTCGCACAAAAAAACATTGTTTCATCCCAAAATACCTTTTTCCGCTAATTATATGTTTAGCAGGTTGTCAATGCAAGTCCACATTCTAATTTGCACCCATTAAAGCTTAGATTATAAAAATTCGCCAACCAATAACCAAGTTCTTCATTCTTCATTTCCAGTTTTACTGGATTTTCACGCAAAAAAAAACCAACACTATTACACCCCAAAATACCATTTTCCTCAAATTGGTATGTTTGTTAATACAAGTCAATGTTCTAATTTGCACTCATTAAAGCTGAGATTATACAAGTTCGCCTTCCAATAACCAAGTTATTCTTCATTTCCAGCGTTACAGGATTTTCACACAAAAAAAAATTATTTCATTCCAAAATACCCTTTTCCGCAAATTATATCTTTAGTATGCTGTTAATACAAGTCCACATTATCATTTACACCACAATAAAGCTTAGATTATACAAATTCGTCTACCAATAACCAAGTTCTTCTTCATTTCCAGTTTTGCGTGATTTTCACTAAAAATCACACATTTCACGCCAAAATACCCTTTTGGGAAAATCATATGTATGCATATTGTTAGTATGTTGTTAATACAAGTCTATATTATAATTTGCACTAAAAAAAACTTGCGTTGCAATTAGTTGCAGGTTGAGCAATTTTTGGGGCTAAATTGACTAGACTATAAAGACGAATATTATCTAACCATGATAACAGCTAAATAAATATACATTTACAAAGTATATAAATCACACAGTAAAACCTTGTTATCTAGAAGAGTTATTGGTTATTGATGTATCAGTTCAATCGAATCCAAAGTTAATTGGAGGAGAAATCTTTTGGTCCGACATAACAAAATTTCACTCTATGTCATTGTTGTTTCATTACAGATTGTAGAAGGATCTTGAGTCCGTAAGAATTGCGTAACACGTGTCATTTGAGATTTACAGTCGTGATTAAGCAAGTTCATGAAGCAACACGCTTGTTTTCATTGTTGATTCTTTCAATTCAAGCATTTCGGATTAATGCATTCCAATTTCCACTATGTAACTCACTAATATATTAAAATTATGATTATTCAAATACCTGGAAACAGTAACAGGATGATGTACACATCAATGGTGTAAATATGGTACAATTGTGCTTTTCATGGGGAGAATTTGTTCCACGAATACTTTTATAAGTCAATTATTGGAAAGGGAATATCCGCCAATCAAACTGATAACTCCAGCAATAAACAAAATGTCGATGAAATTTTTTTTACGATACGTGTGACTTCGTTATTTGCTCAAATGCAACATTTAAGAATTGAACAAATATACATGCCATACATACAGAAGAACAAGAAAAGTGTATGTATCTTATTAAGAAATGTTGATAGTTCAATTCCTTATCTAACACACTGTATGGCTATGTATTAACGTTGCTATGGCTTCAACGCTAGGACAACGTAATATTAACAATTAGAGTATGACGGACGCCAATAACCGTAGACTATTAATGTTGTGTTTGATAGATAGATTGTTGCTTAACGTCGAGAGAGCACTATATAAGGTATATTCAGGACGAGAACATGTTCAATAATATATAAAAACCAGCTATAAATTGATATATTGAATCGTGAAAGATGTAATACTGAATGTTTAATACTAAGATTTTATATTTTCCATTTCAGAACCAGTACCGCCTAAGAGTAAGTAGATTTAAATTTGCATCTTCCATTTCAATTTAATGGAACAAATATGAAATATTAGTTAGAGAGTGACATGTGACACCAGACAGATTAAGCTTAAAACAAAACAGACAGTTAGTTCAATTCCTTAACCAACACACTGTCTGGTTATTTATTAACGTTGCTATTGCTTCAATGCTAGGACACCGAAATAGTAACACTTAGAGTATAACGGACGCCAATAACAGTAACCTATTAATGAATTGTTGCTTAACATCCAGCGAACACTATATATTCTATTTCAGGACGAGAACATTTTCAAAAATATATAAAAACTAGCTATAAATTGATATATTGAGTCGTGAAAGATGTAATACTGAATGTGGTAATACTAAGATTTTGTATTTACCATTTCAGAGCCAGTACCGCCTCAGAGTAAGTAGATTTAAATTTGTATCTTCCATTTCAATTTAATGGAACACATATAGAATATTAGTTAGAGACAGATTAAGCTTAAAACAAAACCGACCCGTAGTGTAGAAGGATGGAATATGTATGTAACCATGATAACAATTATAGACGTAGAAATTAATAAATGGTGTAAATCGTACAGAAAAACCTCGTTATCTAAATCACAGACATATATTTAATATACAGATCCAAATGTAGAAGGTATACAAATACCGAAGGGACAATCAAACATTGATAATTCAGAGAAACTGGCAACATAGTGTACACAAGAGCAAAGCCCGACAAAATTCCTACCTAAAGCTCCGTGTTTCATGTCTATTTAATGTCTCTGGTCCTACGGGAAGATTTTCTTGCAATAGTACCACTCCACTACTTAGTGGAAATCATTACCGGTATGTACAAAGAGAGCATTGTAATATCAAATATTAATTTAAACACCTGTGAAGTGATATACATGTATAAATTAGGAGAGGTAAAACCCTAATACTGTCTGCTGTTGTTTTATTAACGACTATCTGGTTTCTACTCTACCTCTTTAATCTTAATTTAATGACATAAAGTTCTAATATCAATTAGAGAGAGAAACGTGTAGATGGTGTTTTTGTCCGTTACAATCACTAAACATGTTTCTTTGTGGTTTCACAATTATGATTACAAAATTTAAACGGGTTGACGAACCAACATTTTAGTTCATTGTTCAATTCAAGAACTCTGATTAGTAAATTGAAAGCTTTAATATTTAGCTTAGAGAATATAAGTTACCAGATTTAAAGAATAGTTCTATTTGCAAAACTTAAGATATTTCACCAGTTCTACATGGAAACAACAATTTCAAAGCCATACACATATTATGAATAATTAATTATCTCTAAATAGTCAAAAGTGTATGCTAACAGTATTGGTGATAAGAAGGTATAATTCTATTTTAAGGGGTCAGTTTGTTGAGTATATTCTTTATATTCAACAATAAACACGGGGATATTGTGGAGATTAATTCATAACATCAGCAAATTGTCTATCAGACACCGAGACACAAATAATAAAAGTTGCAAATGGAAAAAGTAATATTGCAGTATTGAACAGAGACCCAGCCCAACAATTGACAAGAAAACACGAACAATAAATATCAAGGAAAAATTTAGACTGATAAAATTCCTACCTACGGCTCTGAGCTTCTTGTCTATCTAATGTATCTCGTGCACGAGAAGTATTTACACAATAGAACCACTCCACTACTTAGTGTATACGTGATACATTTGATTTGCGAAAGATGTAATGTATTAAATGTTCTTGCAGTAAAATTTTATTTTTAACGTTTCAGAGGATGAGTTCGGTAAGTAGACATACATATATTTATTCAATCTGATAGTAATGACACAAAGGCTAAAATATTAATTACATGGTGAAATGTGGACAGATAAAAGAACACCAGCTGTAACTGAAAATGAAATCATTTATTTTAAATATTAGGCCTTACAAACTCAGACAAGGCAGAATTAACATTATGAGTGACCAAATGATTCCAACGCGTTAGTAGCCCTGCTTCACACAAGATACCCATCGTGTATAAGGATAGAACATGTATGTAACCATGACAACACTTATATACGTATACATTTACAAATGGTGTAGATGGTGTTTGTGTCATTTAGTTCATTGTTCAATTTAAGCAACCCCGATTAGTAAATTTATAGCTTCAATATTTAACTTTGAAAATTTAAGTTACACAATTTCAACAAAAGTGCGAATAGTCTCAAATCAGATATTTCACCAGTTCTACATGGTGACAACAGTATCAAATCCATATACAGATTATGAATAATTAATTATCTATAAATAGTAAAAAGATTATGTACACAGCATTGGTGTAAGGATTGTATAATTCTATTTTATGGGAGTAAGTTTGTTCCGTAAGTGCTTTATGTTCAACAATGGACACGGGGATATTGTGGAGTTTAATTTATAAATTCAGGATTAAGTAATCGTGGTTTGGACATCACGTTATTCAACATTTCATTTGAAATCAAATTGTGTAAGAAGATGACCGTTTAGTTAAAACGTTCTGCAGAGATGATAATAAACGTTGGATTTTCACAGAGTACTGCGTTGACTACTATTATACCTACTTTGTCCCAGTATTATTAAAAGTGATGGTATAGTGACAACCGGAACCTTTTAACCATAATGGAAGCGGAAGGTTTGGCGCCGTAAAATATGATTCAACCCACAATTTCTTTGGAAATGCCTGTACCAAGTCAGGGCCATTGTGATTTTCCCAGTTTTCCGGTTGTTGACTGATTTTGTTTGTTGATTTATGAGTTTCGCCTTTCCCCTTTAGAAGATTGCTCGGTGTTCGGTAATTTTGTTATTACCCTTATTTGATTAATTTAGTGACTGGAAACGCCCACCGTGCAGTTGTACCAAGGCGGAAAAGCGAGCAGTAATGAGTTTGTGTACAGAGATTACCCCCAGACAAACGTTTGCATAATATGCAAAACAGAAACCAATGATGGAAGCAATATAGCTCAATTAACAGAAAAGTGGAGCATTGGGATGAATAAAGCAAGTAACGAAAGGAGAGATGACATCGTAACAAATTCTGGTCATACTGTTCATGAAAATTGTCAACGTACATATATAAATTCAATTGTAATTAAAGGTCTAAAGAGAAAACCTTCTGAACCAGTTAATGAACTACCCTTTACTTCTTTCTGAAAACAATGTGACGTTAAAGAAGATTGCCTTGTTTGTGGAGCTTCTGTTGTTGAAAATACTGCTAAAAGAAAGACATTTGATGTTCATGCTGTTCTTACAATGGAATTTCAGAAAACTGTTGAACAGATATGTAATGAAAGGAATGACGAATTGGCCATTGAAATTAAATAGAATTTGCAAGAGATCGGCATGTAGTACAAACATTCGCACAAACAGAGACATTCCACAGATGTTTTCACCACCGAAGATGGATAAAGATAAGTGTAATCGAGGAAGACCTTCGACCACGTATCGATATTTTTTCGAAGTGACTAAATACAGCCCATGCTACATGAAAATTAATATTAAGTAACATTACGGATCATCGATTTTTATATCTTAAATTAATGGGAAATCAAATGTTGTTACATTTCGACAAAATGTTTCCACAATACTGCATAACTTCTATAAAGAATCCACTGCCCGGAAATAGGAAGAAGAGAGCAAAATGTATATGTTAAAAGCAGTGGCAGCTTTAATCAAGAATGACATTCGCTCAATGCCTGTCAACAAACAGTGCTATCCAAATACAGAAGCTATGCAGTCTGCAGTAGAGTACGTACCTAAAAGCATTGCGTTTTTCCTCCGCAATGTATTCTCTAAAAAGGACTGGGATATGCAAGTTTATTCCATAGGGCAAGCCATTGTTCAGGCAGCTCGACCACGATTAGCAATTGAGCCATTGCATATCGGTCTAGCAGTTCAGATGCATCATATGTTTGGATCACGATTTCTTATTGAAATTATAAGCAGCATGGGTTTTTGTTCCTCGTATTCAGAAGTCAAAAAATTTGAATCATCAGCAGTGGTAGCAAAAAACCAAGACACATCACACTCACTTGATCAATGACATTTCTTACAATTTGTGGCCGACAACGTTGATCATAATATTGACACCATCGATGGCAATAATACTTTTCATGGAATGGGAATCATGGCATGTGCAACACCTGGCAAACAAAGGTCACCAAAAGAAATCCCTAGGGTTGAGATAGCTATAGAGGAACTGATATCGATCGGTCATATTAATGTGTTCCATTACAAGTCTGATCAACGTGGAAATTTGCTTACATCGATGAGATTTCAAAAACTCCAAGAACTTAGAAAAAGGAACACAACGTGGAAAGTTGATTTTCTGATCAAGGTGTTGTGGCCATTAAAATAACCTATGCCAGGATGGTCTGGTCTTATGCAGATGGTGTGCACTGGAAACATTCCAGGGTTGTCAAATATAACATTCCTTCCAATGATCGATTTAAACCATAGTGACATGTCATGTGTTTATTGCACATTGAAGTTTGTGTCCAAGGAAGACTCTCACCACAACAGAATCCTGTGATCATATTTGATCAACCATTATACTGGAAAGCATAGATCTTAAGCTGTGATGAAGAGTGCAAACATATCATTGTCAGACTTGGCGGGTTCAATACGGAAATGTCGAGTTATGTCAGGGACGGGGCTGAAAGAGTTATTAGAGTTGGTATATGGACCTAATGCAGTTACCCGCATGCTGAGAGAAAAAAGCTTTTCACGTTCTGTTCGTGGTTTCGTGCTCGTTGACATTGCATTACACTGTCTGATGACAGAGGAATTGTTTGGTACAAATCATACAAATGATGAAATAGAAAGAGCTGAACCTTCTCTATCCAATAATATTAAGACTGAGGCAGGTCCAAAATTTCACAAGTTACTTAATAGACAAGAAACCGTGGAAAATGTAGTGAACCATGATGCTCTTACAGAAGTTTAGAAAGAATTTAAATTACAGAAAATGCTCTTTAAGGAGTTTAAGACCTCCACCTTGTGGCTTTCTTTTTGTGAGATGGTTGCAGTTCTGAACAGATTTCTCTTGGCAGAAAGAGCCGGTGATTGGGAACTGCACTTGTTGTCGGTTAAAGAAATGGTACCATACCTAGGTGCTGCAGGTCATAATCTCTACACAAAATATGCTAACATTTATCTTTCACAGATGCCGAATCTGAAAGCAACGTATCCGGATACATATGCTCATTTTATGCGAGGTCATCATGTTGTACGTAGGAGTGATAGACTTTGGGCTCTTTTGTCAACGGAATAAGCCATTGAACAAGTGCTCATGAGAAGTGTAAAATCTAATGGAGGATTAACACGAGGACGCGGAATGGGCGAAGCTCACAGAATACAATGGTTATTACCCATGCCTGTGTGTGCAGAACATAACAATGAGAGGCAATATGTAACAGGTGCAGGGTATAGATCAAGTGACCAGTATGCAGACGACAAATGGCAGAAAGGGAAGAGACAACAAGGACATTCTAATACGTATTGAATTTTTGAAAGACAGAAGTCCGTTCACAGCAGATAAATCACTAAGAAATATTGAGACTCGAATGGTTGCAAATGATAATGCAAACACTGATAGAGCAAAGGCAATTGAAGATAAAACAATAACTTCTATGACCAAACAACATGTGAGTCATATTTCATTAAAAAAGAAACACCAGGCAATTACTTTAGATGCAACAAGACCAACCAACACCAATATCATCCAAATACCACCTGTAGACCCTCAACTGATATTCCAAAGACTTACAACTTCTGGACAAGATAATTTGCCAAACATGACAGTACTATTTAAGTATGAGCTATCAAGCATTTCGTCATCTATATTTGAATCAAACGTGTTTTTACGACAAG
>MJUT01019670.1:1456490-1472632 GCA_002080005.1 Gigantidas platifrons | reverse complement strand
AGAAATGCTTGTCAGGTTCGTCTAAAGTACACGTGGCTGAGACAAAGATTTTACAGGTAAGACACCTGACGTACGGATGGCTCTTCTATAAAGTACATCTACTCCAACCCGAAAAATGACAACAAAATAGGATCAAAATACAAAATTTCATCTGAGTGCAGCCTCAGCCAAATCAATAAGAAGCATTACTGTAACATTTTTAGTTAGCACTCCTAATTCTAAATAAAACTCTTGTTTATTTTGCTGTTAAAAAATCTATAGTTTAAAAGATATTTGGATTTTTCGTTATTCTAATAAAAAAATTATTACTTTAGTAGAAAATTCACTTAATTTTTTCGACCAAGAGTTTTCTTTCATGCTGAGAGAGTTATCTACTTCAAATGCAGCTTTAAGCAAATTACAGCCTTTACTTTCTTCAGTTTTTGATTGACAGTGGCAATTTACGTTTGTGCTATATTTTCATTCCCAAGCTATATATAGTTGGACCATTGAGCAAATTGACAGAGACATCGTTCTTCTGCTAAAGATTACACAAATATTAGTTATTACAATTTGTGTGGTATTTGATCACAGCACTGATATTTATTTCAATAGGAAAAAGGGGGGGGGACATATAAAAAATCACTGGTATGCAAGACTCAAATAGTCAAGGTAGACAGAAATAAAAATGTGACATTGAATAGATGTCCTTAAGGTAGTTTTGAATAAAAAAGGGCAGAAGGAATCAGTTCAGACAGCTTTTTAACTATTTACTAAATTTAGGCAGGGTAACTTCAGAATGTGATGAATCTGAAGAGGCTGTGAATATGGAAATTGAAAAGGAACTTAAATCTGAATAAAATTAAAAAAAATAAACAACTGATTTATTTTTAAAAAAAACCAAACAAGTGCTGTATGGACAAAATGTCTGTCGTTACTAAAAAGTCAAATGTACTTCTTGAGGAACTAAATCTTGAATTGATGGGTGTTTTTCAACATTGATCTGACTCCCACTGTAAAACCAAAAGCCATTCTTTTCAAGCAGTGAGTCACCTTTTTCAAACCAAAAAGTAGGCCTCAGGAAACACCCAGAATGCAAGATTTTGCACTATTTACCCCAGAGCTTCTGGGGCCCTTGAGTGGGCCCCAGACTCCCGGCCGTGATAACCACCTCGCAATGTGCAGAGGTGTTTACTGCTACGGATTTTCCGTATTTACCACGGATTTGAGATGCAAAATACGGACTACGGATTTGTTTGCGAAAATACGGTTTCTGTGGCATTTCAAAATTATAATTTCCCACACTTAATTTTCCATGAAGCGCTTGAATACTTGTATATATATGAGTCAACGCATAAAACGTTAAAGCGATCAAGACTTCGAATGCATTCGGAATACTTCTAATTGATCGTCTGTTTAGCGTTTGAGAAATGTGCTCGCTTGAAAATCCGAAATGAAAAGATGTCAGCAGCCAAAGTGCAAAACGGGTTCTGGATTTGGGGATGGAAGATCACGATGTCAATTGTACGCCGCCAAAGAAAAGAAAACAAACACTGCAGAAGTATAAAGACTCATATCATGATTTGTGGCCTTGTTTGACGGCATCCAAGCGTGCAAGTCTGATTTTTCGTGCAGTCATGCCGGAAAAATGATTGTAAAACTAAAAGACACGTTGAGTCTCAAGTGCATAAACACCATGAAACAAACGAACATGTCTTACTCTATGAAATCATTTGTGGGGCTTTCAAAATCATGTTTCCTGATTCAAAGATTGTTCAAGGTTTGTAGTCATTTTTATACTTCTATAGTAGGCAAGAGATGGTGTATGGTTTCATATCTTATAAATGAACCTGACCCACACCTCTCGTTTTCTTTCTTTATTCCCTTCTTTTTGGTCTGGGATTTATAAGGTTTGGGGGATGAAAACCTTATTTTCTAGGGGAAGTGCTGTCCAATTTTTTTTTCACTTTTGGACTTTGTCATATTTTTTTTTAACCTATCCAAGGATGTTCTGGTGTAATCATTGGTGTCTGTGTCATAAGCTTTTGTGAGTGAAATTAAAAACTTTGTGAACAATAGTTAATATGATCGACTGATGTACATGTAGCTAGTAGAATTGAATTAATTATATTATTCTAATATCTAGTGTAGCTGAACTTCTACTTAACTGAATAACATACATTATGCTAATAGGACATAACTGAGTTTAACAAATTTCCCTGTCATTTATTTCAGAAACAAAGGTAATAAATCCTGTAAAATTGCTTTAGTATCTTCAAAACATGATTCAGATACTGTCAGAATGCAGGAAATGGCATCTAATTAAAAAAAATATATTTCAGACCCCCTAGAAAGTTCGCGTCACTTTGCGATGCTCAACGGTAATACTACTGACAGAGGTCCAAAACTACTGATAAAACTGGCCAATACTACTGATAGCCTTCATTTTGGGTAAACACCTCTGAATGTGATGTGGGAAGCAGAGCTGTTTACTTGTACGGATTGTCCGTATTTTCCACGGATTATCGAGTAAAAATACGCATTACGGATTCACGTTGAAAATCTACGGATTATCCACAAACCCGGAAAGAAAACATAGTTGCTTCCGAAATTGGCCGATCTGTGTTAAAAAGAAGCTTTTCAATTGAAAGTGATTGTAAATTAAAGTGCACAATTAATGTCGATCAATGTCAGACTAGACAAACATGGCAGACCAGGTCAGATAGAAACATCGAAGTGCAAACAAGATAAAGACTGATACAGAAGTACCAAAGAAGAAGAAATACCTTCAAAGCTACAAGGAATCATACAGTGTCCTATGGCCATGCCTCCGATAGTCCAAGAGAGGAGAGCACATGGTGTTTTGCAGCGTGTGTAATATTTCGTGTAATATACGGACTTCAGCTGTGGTCACGCAGGAAAAGATGATTGCTTCAGGCACGTTCAGAGCAAACAACACAAAAGTCCTTTCGAAGCTTACAGAGTCTAATACTTCTATGACAAGCTTCATGAATGTTTCAAGTAACTCGGAACTTGATCATCAGCGTGCTATAACCAGAGCAGAGATATTGATGTGTGAATTGATAGCAGAACTCAATTTGCCTTTAACCGCAGCTGATACTTTCAACAAAGCTTTCAAACTGATGTTCCCAGACTCGAAAATTGCAGAAGGTTTTTTATTTTATCACAATTTTATGTTTTCTATGTATAGGCAAGAGGTGTGTATGATTCATGTCATATCAATGAATCTGTCCCACATATCTCTTTTTCTTTCTCTCAATCCCTACTTTATTGGTCTAGGCATAAAGGTGGAGGGGATTTTTCGTGATTTTTAAGGGAGTAAAGTTAATTTGTGATTAATGTACGTGCAGAGGTACATATTTATTGTACAAAATATTCAAAGCAGACATATACTGGTTTACCTCCATTCGTCTGTGGGTGTCTGAAAGAATGGTTTACTAACCCTGAGTTGCCTATTGTGTTATTCATCTTTTATACTGACAAAGTGCTCAAAATACTGACATTAGTCAGGACGGGTAAACAGCTCTGGGGAAGGGTCGCCCTGCGACCCTTTTCGGCAACCTGATGTAAATTCAGACGACCTGATTTTTTCCCCTACTTGCCCTTGTGACAACCTCCCTTATTTCTTAGTTTCTAACACTGCTATATATCGAATACACTCTAAAACTACACATTTATACACTTTGGTATGTCGATTTCATGTAAACAAGGAAGTTTATTGAATTCTAAATAGTCCACCCCCATTTTGACAAATGATGGTGAACAATCCTTAATAGATACAAATCGGGAGCACTGTTTTCATTAAACTCCTTCTATACATTGAAAAATATTTATATTATCACAAAAATGATGGCTTTGCTTCAATATTCGGTATGATGAGAGAAGAGAGGAGTTTGAAATTTAAATTCGAGTCTTGACCGCCCATAATAGGCGGGATTATGAAGGTCAAAAGGGCAAATCGATTAATGTCGATTATTGATGAAATCAGACATGATTTTCGTCCGCTTTAAAGCGTAATTCCGTTTTTTTTTCTTTTCGGTACCGTATTACCGTTACGATTCCTTTTTAGCTCACCTGACCCGAAGGGTCATGTGAGCTATTGCTATCACTGGGCGTCCGGCGTCCGTCGTCCTCCGTCTGTCGTTAGCTTTTTGCATTTTAATCAACTCCTCTAAAACCACTGGGCCAATTCGAACCAAACTTTGGTGGAATGGTCCTTGGGTGGTCCCCTTTCAGAATTGTGTCCGACAATCCCCGCCGCCTACCAAGGTGGCTGCCGTTACTAAAAATAGAAAATTCAGCAAAAAATCACTTAAAAATTTTCTTCTCTGAAACTGCTGGGCCAATAGGGCCCAAACTATGGTGGAATGGTCTTCAGATGGTCCTCTTTCAGAATTGTGACCGACGACCCCGGCCACCAACCAAGATAGCCGCCATTACTAAAAATAGAAATTTTGGCAAAAAAAAATAACTTAAAAATTATCTCCTCTGAAACTACTGGGCCAGTTGGGCGCAAACTATGGTGAAATGGTCTTTAGGTGGTCATCTTTCAGAATTGTGTCCGACGACCCTGGCCGCCAACCAAGATAGCCGCCGTTACTAAAAATAGAAAATTTGGCCAAAAAATCGCTTAAAAATTATCTCCTCAGAAACTACTGGGCCAATTGGGTCCAAACTATGGTGGAATGGTCTTTAGGTGATCCCCTTTCAGAATTATGTCCGACGACCCAGGCCACCAACCAAGATGGCTGCTGTTACTAAAAATAGAAAATTCGGTAAAAAATCACTTAAAAATTATATTCTCTGAAACTGCTGGGCCAATTGGGCCCAAACTATGGTGGAATGGTCTTCAGATGGTCCTCTTTCAGAATTGTGTCCGACGATCCCGGCCGCCAACCAAGATGGCCACCGCTACTAAAAATAGAAAATTTAGCAAAAAATCACTTAAAAATTATCTCCTCTAAAACTGCTGGGCCAATTGGGCCCAAACTATAGTGGAATGATTTTTAGGTGATCCCCTTTCAGAAATCTGTCCGACGACCTCGGTCGCCAACCAAGATGGCTGCCGTTACTAAAAATAGAAAATTCTGAAAAAAATCACTTAAAAATTATCTTCTCTGAAATTGCTGTGCCAATTGGGCTGAAACTATGGTGGAATGGTCTTCAGATGGTCCTCTTTCAGAATTGTGTCCGACGACCCCGGCCACCAACCAAGATGGCCACCGTTACTAAAAATAGAAAATTTGGCAAAAAATCACTTAAAAATTATCTCCTCTGAAACTGCTGGTTTTATAGTATATTCAATACTTCGATTTTGTCGATTTCCGCTTTTTTGTTGTCCTCGTAAAATCATGTCTGTGAAATGTGGGTGATACATCTACAAAAAGTCGATACTTTAATGATTGGTATTTAGTACAAATATTTTCACTTGATACCTGTAATTATGGTTTTATATATTTACAAATACTGGTTTAAAATGTTGAAGCGATAAAAAATTTCCACCATTAATCAAGGCACACGCATCGTCAACGAATTGCACTATGGGTAATCTCACTTGTTCTTGCCACGCAACATACTTACATACAATCTATGTTAAATCTCGCAAGATTCATATCCTTTCTACTATACAAATCCTTGATTGAGCATATTTGATATATATATGTACCATATAAATTTATCTTGATTAAAATATAGTAAATAAATGAACAATTTTGAAATAACATTGTACAAACTGTATTGCAATCTGATTAAAATCGGATCTCTCACTTGCTTCCCTTTACTGATATGTTGCAGAGTGAGAGATCTGAGTGATCCCCATTATGGGTCACATGCGAGTTACCCTATGTACCAGCCAATAAAAATCGTGATTGTGTAAATATGAAAATGTTACTAAACTGCTTTGCATACTACAAGCAATCTGATTGGACAAAAAAACATTTAGCATATCATTATACCTAATATACCATATACCGGTAAGTGTTTTTTTTTTGCGGGTACCTAATTTTCGCTTTATTAGCGGTAGTCATTGATCAGCGAAAAAAAGAATCCGCGTAAATTTTCACCCTTTAGTACAACAGGGTTCGACATTAACGATTGTTCGCTAGTCCGAGACTAGTAATTTTCCCCACGGACAACACATATCTCCTAGGTACTTGGGCTAGTAAAAAAATAGAGACTGGTATGTATCACGAAGAGTTAGAAAGCCGTTATTGTCCCTGTTCGTTTCTTTCCTTTAGGTTACACCATTTGCAACTGTATCAAACATGCACTTGAAAATTACTTATAAAACTACGTTGTTTAAAGCGCTTGGAGGACGGATCACACAAATGTTTGAAATAGTTAAATTGTTCAAGTGCAAATTTGACATTGACAAATACAATTTCATTTATAAAATATTTATGGCTTCTTCTCTTCATGTCGATCTGCAAATCGCCGCGATTGAGAAAAGAAGAGCAATGACAATATTTGCTAAAATATATCGTTTTAAATATTTTTTTTGTAATAAAGTACTGAAAATGATTATTAAATCTAGATTTTCATATAGGTAACTCTTAAAACTATGTAAAACGTAGATTATGGCTTCTTCTCTTCATGTCGATCTGCAAATCGCCGCGATTGAGAAAAGAAGAACAATGATGATATTTGCTGAAATATATCGTTTTAAATTAAAACAAATTGTAATAAAGTACTGAAAATGATGATTAAATCCAGATTTTCATGTAGGTAACAATTAAAAATATGTAAAATTGATGTATTGATAAATGTGTTTATTGATCCAACCTGTTGAAAAAAAAATTTGTTTGACTTAAAATGAAAACTACAATTTAAGTGCTTTGGAAGGGTATGACATTTGCAGTATTTTGCTTCGTGTATTATGGGTTTTGATAATCATTCAAGGGCTAAACTGTGAAATCATTGTCCTGTGTTCTTTGGTAGATATCTCATTGGCAATCATATCAAATTTCATTATTTTCATATTTGAAGGAAAAAAATCACCCTCAAAACTGTCTTTTTGGAAAAGACATTTTCACTCCAAAAAACCCCTCAGATTGCAGGATTTTGCATCTAGATTTTCAACATTTTTCTGGCCCCCTTAGCCAACTCGCACCTTGAAGGGTGCTCGCCACATCTACAGGACTAGTTTGGATTTCTAAGGACTAGTGATTGATATCTCCTACTAGCCCTTTGGGCTAGTAACTACAAAAGTTAATTTCTAACTCTGGTACATAAGTTTTTTTTTTTATTTTCTTAAATAATTGTATAAGATCTATCTCCTGTAGTATGACTGTATAGTGAATATTTTACAATAATATGGTCACCATCATTCTTTAAAGGACGCTTTTAAAATATCCAACATTGGGGGGAATCCTTCCGGAAAACAATGCATATGTTGACAATGATCATGAATGAACTACAAACAATGCCTTATTATTTTAGTGATGAAATAGCATCCAAGCCATACAATCATAACTGAGATAATTTATTGTAAATCGGATTATATTTCACAGCTGGAAGTAATCAAAAATTGACAAATACATTCTATTTCTTCTTTTCTTTTTATTTCAATCATTAAAGCCTGTGTAAGCACAGTCTGACAGTCTAATTAAACATTTCAGTAATTATGACACCTTTATACATACACACACTAAATCTTATCAACATTATTGATTTTTTTAGGCACGGTTAGATATAGTCACACTTTTATTTATAGTTTATTTTCGTATCAACTGTAAACGTTTACTGGTTCAAAACACAACTGCTCTAGAGAGTTTTAATTCTCTGAATAATTAAAAAAATATTATATGCATTTAATGATTTTGTGGAATAGTGTCCAAACAAATAAAGAAATATGAACATATTTGCTAGCAAACATAAAAAATGGTGGACATGTGATTTCCCGGTCTGAAAAAAGAGTGAAGCACATTGTTCTCGTTTATAACGCTCACCCCTCCTGCAAAATAAAGAATCTAGACAAAATCCTGCCTATTATGCATTAGAAATTACGGTACTCAATTATTTCAAAACATTTCCTATTTTGAATTGTTGGTCAACTAATTCAGATAATGTAATTCTAATATAACGGTCAATTCGCTAAAATTTGATTTTGGTTAAAACTCAGGATCGTGAAAATTAACCCTTACCATGCTGAATTGTATGCACAAGATATTACCTGTATGCTGAATTGTTTTGAAGAAATATTGCAAAATTTAGCATTTTTTTTGTTTTTGCTCTGTAGTTAAAATTCTTGTAGATAGTACTTCAATATTTACAGGAAATGATGTTAGTTGAGTATACTTTAAATTTCAAAACTTTGGAGACACATTTTATTATGGTTGCCATGGCAACATATTTTCCCCCTAGATTTTTCTGAAAAATATTTTTTTTTCAAATACCGGGTAAATCCTTTTTTAGCTCACCTGGCCAAAGGCCATGTGAGCTTTTGCCATCAGGTTTCGTCAGTCGTCGTCGTCGTCCGTCGTAAACTTTCACATTTTAATATTCTCCTCAGAAACCACTGGGCCAATTTAGACGAAACTTTGGTGGAATGGTCCTTGGATGGCCCCCTTCCAAAAGTGTGTCCGGTGATCCTGACTTTCAACCAAGATGGCCTCCAAGCTAAAAATAGAAAAAAGGGGGGATGAAATTTTAATTGTCCATTGCTGCTTTAGTATAAGTCAAAATGAGTTCAAATTTTAACTGCAGCTACATGACAAGGAGTAATTTAACATATATTCCGGGTTTTTCTGTGAAATTTTTCTTTCAGCCAATTTATACCGATTATACAAATTATGCATATTTTGATAAAAGATCACATTTAAATCTTCTCCTCTGAAACCGCTGAACCAAATTAAACCAAACCTGGCAGGGATGGTCCCTGGGTGGTCCGTTTCAAAATTGTGTCCGACAGCCCCGCCCTCCATTCAAGATGGCTGCTGTTACTAAAAATAGAAATTTCTTCAATTGTCCATTGCTGCTTTAGTATAAGTCAAATTGATCTCGTAGTTTAACATATATTCCAATTTTGTCTGTGAACCGATTTATACCGATTATGCAAATTAGGCATATTTTGAAATAGAAAAAAGGGGGGATGAAATTTTAATTGTCCATTGCTGCTTTAGTATAAGTCAAAATGAGCTCAAATTTTAACTGCAGCTACATGGCAAGGAGTAATTTAACTTATTATACAGATAGGTGTGAATTATGGAGATTTATCCGTGAAATAAATCCCGATATTTCACATGTGAAATATCATTTTTTTCCCACCAGAACTTTTAGACAACTAATGGTTACGTCCCTTGTTATGTTACGGTGAATACACACATGATTGTAAACTGAAACAATTAAACAAATGAAAAAGTTTTAGTACTTTTATAAATTATTTTAATTGAATCATTTTATTGATATATTAAAATCAAACACTTGCTTATTCTAAATCGAATCATTTCACTAGCATAACACAACAGATTTAAATATAAACAAACAACGGCAATGTTAAAAGTGCATTGTAGATTGTCAGTTTCCTAATTCCTTTCACCACCCCTTTTCAATGAAAAATCGTCTGCTTTGAACAATCTTAAAAAAAAAAAAAAAAAATGTCTGATCATTTTGACGCATATATACGACAGCTGTAGTCTCCAAATTTTTAGAAGAAAATGATTTTGACTTGGAAATGCCAGAATTTGATATTCTAGATGTTCAAACAAATGTTCCAAATTCCAATGGCAATGCAAATGAAAATGTATATCAAACTAAAGCACAGTCGGGTAGATTTCAGAACGTTTCATTTGAGGACATTGATTCATTCCTTAGTTCGAATTCTGTTACACATGAAATACACACGACTCGGACAATAATAACACATCGTGCCTGGTTCCTCAGATAAATCGGACTGACATTAGTCACAATTGCAATGAATTTTTCCACAACAACTTTACAAATCCGCCCATATTCAAATAAAATTCAGAAACTCGTCCTTCATTTAAATTTCCAATTTTTTTTCATCGAAGCGACAACACTTGACTTGTTTGAATGTGCGGCCATATTGATTACACACTACCATTGCTCGTAGATTCATACGTGTGGAATGAAATATACAAATTAAATAAAATAATATAAAAGAAATTTTGGAAGTCTATATAATAAACAGTATAACTAATCATAGATTTTAAATATCAAAATAAGACCACTCGAGACCGAATACGCATTAAGGATTAAACTCGTGGACGGAACAAGTTCCGCCCACTCGTTTAAATCCTTATGCGTACTTCGGTCTCTCGTGGTCTTATTTTGATATTCAAAATCTACGATTAGTTATACTATATATATATTCCGGGTTTTTCTGTGAAATTTTTCTTTCAGCCGATTTATACCGATTCTGCAATTTAGGCATATTTTGATAAAAGATCACATTTAAATCATCTCCTCTGAAACTGCTGAACCAAATTAAACCAAACCTGGCAGGAATGGCCCCTTTCAAAATTGTGTCTGACAGTCCCGTCCTCCGATGGCTGATGCTGTAAAAATAGAAATTTCTTCAATTGTCCATTGGTGCTTTAGTATAAGTCAAAATGAGCTCAAATTTTAACGGCAGCTACATGGCAAGGAGTAGTTTAACATATATTCCGTTTTTAGCTCCCCTGGCCTTTAGACCATGTGAACTATTGCCATCACTTTTTGTCCGTCGTCCGTTTGTCAACATTTCACATTTTAATTTTCTCCTCAGAAACCACTGGGCCAATTAATATTGCAACCAAACTTTGGTGGAATGGTCCTTGGATGATCCTCTTCCAAAACTGTGTCCGGTGATCCCGACTTCCAACCAAGATGGCCGCCAAGCTTAAAATAGAAAAAAGGGAAGATGAAATTTTTTTTTAATCTTCTCCTCTGAAACTACTGAGGTGAGCTAATCTCAACCAAATTTGCTGAAATGATGCTTGGGTGGTCCCCTTCCAAAATTGTGTCTGGCATTTCAGACCTCCGACCAAGATGGCCACCACAGCCGAACTTAATTTAACATAGGACCCTATGGGAAATTCCCATCAAAATCTTCTTGTCTGAAACCATTTGCTCAATAAGAACTAAATTTTGATGAAATAGTCATTGGATGGTTCTCTTCCAAAAATGTGTCTGGCGGTTCAGCCCTTCGACCAAGATGGCCCCCACAGCCGAACTTAGCTTAACATAGGACCCTATCGGAAATTCACATAAAAATCTTCTCAGAAACCACTGGGTCAATTGCAACCAAACTTTGGTGGAATGGTCCTTGGATGGCCCCCTTCCAAAATTGTGTCCGATGATTCCGACTTCCGACCAAGATGGCCACCAAGCTAAAAATAGAAAAAAGGGGCGATGAAATTGAAAAAAATTCTTCTCCTCTGAAATTACTGAGCCAATCTCAACCAAACTTTGCTGAAATGATCCTTGGGTGGTCCCCTTCCAAAATTGTGTCCGGCATTTCAGACCTCCGACCAAGATAGCTGCCAAAGCCGAACTTAATTTAACATAGGACCCTATAAGTGTCCAGTAAAATATGGAGTACCTCAGGGCTCAATACTAGGACTTTTATTGTTTATTTTATATATAAATGACCTACCTTTAAGTATCTCATATTGCTGATGATTCTACAATACACATTTCTGGGGAAAATATTTCAGACATACAAAGTAAAGTCCAAGAAGACTTGAATAGAATTGAATTGTGGTGCAAGGATAATAATATGTTTATAAATTGTAATAAAACTAAATGTATGACAGTTGGAACAAAGCAAAAACTTGCATTTCAAAATGAAGAACTATTTTTGACTATTAGTTATGAACAATTACATCATCCCTCTTGTGAAAAATTACTTGGAATCAAAATTGACTCAAATTTAAATTGGAAAAATCAAATTGATCAAATCTGTTCTAAAATATCATCAAAAATCTACCTTCTTTCAAAAATNTCAAAAGTCCATGCGCATTATAGACACCAACAAGTTTTTTTCTAGAAATTTTCAAGGCCAAGAGGGGGTGCGCATTATGCACCAATGCGCATTATAGTACCCTAAATACGGTACAAAGTAAAGTCCAAGAAGACTTGAATAGAATTGAATTGTGGTGCAAGGATAATAATATGTTTATAAATTGTAATAAAACTAAATGTATGACAGTTGGAACAAAGCAAAAACTTGCATTTCAAAATGAAGAACTATTTTTGACTATTAGTTATGAACAATTACAACATCCCTCTTGTGAAAAATTACTTGGAATCAAAATTGACTCAAATTTAAATTGGAAAAATCAAATCTGTTCTAAAATATCATCAAAAATCTACCTTCTTTCAAAAATTAAGAAATATTTAAATCTTGAATCAAGGCAACTTTTTTATTCGGGTTATATTTTGCCTTTAATTGAATATTGCTGTGTTGTTTGGGGGAAATTGTTCAAATGAGAGACTAAATCGCATTCTTAAATTGCAAAAATGAACAGCAAGATTGTATTAGATCAAGATCCCATAGCACCATCTGAACCGCAATTTAAACAACTATTGGGAATTCCCATACAAATCTTCTTGTCTGAAACCATTTGCTCAATAAGAACTAAATTTTGATGAAATAGTCATTGGATGGTTCTCTTCCAGAAATGTGTCTGGTGGTCCCGCCCTCTGACCAAGATGACTGCACAACTGAACTTAGTTTAACATAGGACCCTGTGTGAAATTCACATAAAAACCATCTTGTCTGGAACAAGTAGCTCAATTAGAACCATACTTTGATGGAATAGTCATTGGATGGTCTTTTTCCAAAATTGTGTCCGGCAGCCACACTCTCCCACCAAGATGGCCACCACAGTGCAGTTGAGTTGTTATTGAAAGCAGCTTTGATCCAGGTGAGCGATTACAGGCTCCTGGGAGCCTCTGGTTTGAAAAACATATGGTTTTGGTTGATTATATATGGGGATTTTTTTTTTACATTTCCCAATACTTTTGACAGATGACTGTATCTTTATGATTTCCGTCAATTTTATTTAAAAAAAACTAAGACAACAATAATTATTGATGGTCAGAGTTGTCTTAACATACGGGCCAACTAGTCCTCGTTTACGGGCCAACTTGTCCTCGGGTCGACTTGTCTCTGTCCGAGTTGTCTGGTTACCTGTCGGAGATGTAGAAATTCATCTTAGATATATATAATAATTCGTCTTTCAATGTTAATTTATGATAAAAAAAATATATATATTCTTGTGTAATATCTATCCCATAATTTTCAAACTGTGATAAATATTTGTGTAATTTTTTTTTATATAAATAGATTTTGGGGTAAGGGAAATAACTCAACGGGTTAAAAAGTGCTTATCCTAATCCACTTATTTCTAGATATTCATTGCTTCGATATGTGACATGATTTCTTCCTTTCCTTTAAAAACTACTAAACTTGTTCATTTTAAGACAAAAAAGGTGATGTACATTTGTAGATAAAACAGGGGGAAAATAGACCGTATCAATGGGGAAGGTTTCCACGTGTATATTTATAGCACGATTACGTCACTCAAAGGTGTTTTCCAAGACAAAAACGTAAATATTTACGATTCAATGAATATAATCATATTTAACCCATCTTTAACAATACCAGATGAATTCTTATTGAAATAATTGCTGTAGGCTTGTTCTAAACATGAATGAAGTGAAATTTGACCCAACCCGTATATATACGGTAACGGGATCCACAGTGAGAGCGATATTATTCATCCCGTATATATACGGGATCCGCATGAATAGGGTTAAGTGCCGCTAAAACAAATTCCACCAATTTGGAAGAAAATCACGAAATTTGGCTCCTGTGAAAAAAACCACTTATATGATATCAATGACATTAGGTCACATACGTGTGAACCGTAATGGGCTTTCCTCAGATCTCCTAGCCACAACATATCTGTAGTGTTGTCAGTAGAATTTGAAATAGATGGCAAAATTGTCAGAATAGTTGGCAGAAAATCAAGCGGGGGTCAGGTGGCCGCCTAGGCCCCTTGACACTGATGCCTAAATGGCGTATAAACAAGCGGGGGTCAGGTGGCTGCCTAGGCCCCTTTACACTGACGTCTAAATGGCGTATAATCCTGACTTTTTGGCAATTCCAGAGGTAAACATTATTTTATTTCTTGTCATATTTTTTACTGCATAAACTTGAATTAATGTTGCTTAATGGCCATTGAGATTAAGTGAGCATCTTTGAAAAATAGCTGACAAGGAAAGGACAATTGCCAGCAAAAATCTCAGGCAGCCGGCTTTTAATGACATCATGATCAGTAAAGGGGAGCAAGTGAGAGATCTGATTATAATGAGATTGACCACTGCAAATTGAAATTTTATGTGTGACAGAGCACAAAATGTGTGACACATATGTGTCATTTTTTTATTATTGGGGGTCATCATGATTGTATAGTAGACTTGGTTGTTGGATTTACAACTACCTGTGCAATCAGTGCCTGTAACCAGTGTACTAATGTTGTGAGTTTGAATCCCGCTCATGGCAAGATGAAATCGAAACAACAATGTGATAAAATTTGTCAGTGACTTGCAGTGCTCAGGTCAGTGGTTTTCTCTGGGTACTCATGTTTCCTTTACTAATAAAACTGACTGCCATGATATAGCTGAAATATTGTTGAGAGTGGCATTAAACACCATAAGCCTAACCGTATAATTCAAGAAATAGTTCTTTAAAATTAGACTGGAAATTTCTTTTTATCAATGTTATAATACACAGTTTGAAAAGATTGTTCATTTATATCTATGTTCTGGATGTAGAAAGTATTTACAATCTTATATTTACTTGTTAGCCTGCATCTCGATTATGGACAGCAGCAACCAGTCCTAGTCCTCCAAAAGCTACCCACAGAAGTAGTAACATCACATCACCTCTTAGTACCAGTTATATATCTACTGCTGGTCACAGGTAAGGTATATCTAACAATGAGGAGGAAAAGTTACTTATTTACATAATTCTGCTATGAATTCACCCACTATTTTCAATATTTCAATATTTTGTTCCAGTTGACTTTTGAGTTAAGTGTTGTAAAACTTCAGAATTTGAGGAAATTTGTTTTGCTAAGATACAATCAATCAATCAAAAACCTAGTATGCAGGGTTTTCAATAAGGTCGTTCAGACAAAATCGCCAGTTCAAATTTTGTTTCACAAAAAAAAATTAAGAACAGAAAAAATAAAAATATCAGACTAAAAAGTTATTCTGGCTAAAGTAACAGCTACAAAATCGTAACTAATGCCTTGTTTGTGTGTCTTCTTCGAAGGCCACGTTATATTGATCGTTTTTTTTCGTAATGAATAAAGAAAAAAAACGAGACGTCCGAATGGAAATGTTTGCGAAATCAATGTACCACTGTAACAAATGTATAAGCGCATTTGCAACATGAACACAAAAAAACGATATGTGATTATTTTACAGGCCCTAAGAAAAGCAAAATAGAGACAGCACTTTCCTGAAGGAAAACCCAAAGTTTGTTTATCGTAGATTGTTGTGAGTCAAGCTATCTGCCAAGACTAAATCATTAAATAAAGACTGTTTAAAGCAAAGTTTTAAAATAATTTGTCCGACGTTTACTACACATTTACTACAAATTTGATAACTAATTGTCTATCTTTTTGGACCTTTTATAGATTATTTTTCTGTAAAAAAAAACTACAAGTATGCTCCTTCCTCTAAAATCACACAAGCTTGTTTCTTTCTTTCTTACTACAGCTTATTAATTATTTGACATGCAGTACAATGTTTTTGTTATCACTTGTGTGTATTCTCCATTCTTTATTTCTACACCTGAATAATTATGATGCATTTATAATATAACATTTCGCAAATGATTTGCTATTCAAAGCAAGAGAAAACAGAAGGGTTCAATAAAAATGGACAATCTGGAGAGTGGTCACACTTCTCTTTCCATATGGAAAGGACTGTTGATGTCCCTTCCATTATAGGATTGCTGAATCATTAATACTGGTTCCAAACATCGATCAAATGTACAAGGAAATGAAGAAGATTAAAACAGGAAACCGGTCTTTAATAAATCCGTTTCAATTAAGCGCTTATCAGAAATCGTCAATATCGCAACAGTCAAGCGTCTATTGTTGAAGTCGGAAACAAACACGGAAACG
>MJUT01019670.1:1436421-1446912 GCA_002080005.1 Gigantidas platifrons | reverse complement strand
ATTTTGATATGATAAATTCATAATTCTAATATGAAATAATGCATTTTTACGCTTTAAAACTAAATAAAACAAGATCGAATTTCCAATCTTTTTATTCTGAATATTTTTATCAAACCTTCGATGTGAATTAATAATTGCTATATAATTTTCATTTCTGAAAGAATTATTAAATTATCGTAAATAACAAAATAATAATGACAATTTAAAGTTGAGCCTTCATTGAAAGACAATAGAAATTTTTGATTTCCTGCCAACCACACAGGTAAATTCTCAAGCCTGTGACATCACTGCGAACATCCCTATATGACAAGTGGAGAAAATACGTCGAGAACCAGTTTGTTGACCGCAAATTTTCAGACATGACATATCGGCCCTAAGGCAACTCGGCCCCAACTTTGGACAAGTCGACCCTCATTTGAAAGGCAACTCTGCCCCTTTTTGTAGGTAGCAATTTAAATATGTTTTAATTATGGACAAGTCAGCCCTTCTATGTAGAAGACAACTCGGCCCCACCAAAAATGAAAGTTTTGAACGCATGGTGTGTGTGTGTGTGAATAAAAGAACTCAAACAAGCAGTAAAAGACATCGCTAAGTAGAAAAGCAGGCACGATGAATAATTCAGAATCAGTTTATGCTCTGTAGGAGGCACATAAAATTTAACGTACTTTACTCACAGAATCAAATGTCAGCAGAAGTTATTGATGTCCAGTAAGCTTGCATAGAATCTTAACTGACATATACGTTGGTCACATGGAGTTAAATTTCTATGAAAGTAAAGACTTACCAGAGTCACATGTGCGATGTTGCCATCTGTTACACTGGTCACACTGCAAGGCTTCTTGCTTTGGTCGAACATGGATGTTACAAACCACACGGATAGAATGGCTTATATCCTTGTTTTTACACCGTTCAATTAATCCAATAGGGATCATTCACCAAATTTCTTTCGACAGATATCACTGTTGTTCCATTACAAGTGGTTAGTGGAACGTTTTAATCTCGATGACGCTTGAATTGTTAACGTTAGGTACAAGGACACGTCAATATATAATGCCCTTATAACATGAATAGGAAAATTCTGTACATTTCGTTCACAAACAAAACTCAAACTGTTCTTACGACTTTTCTTTTATTTTTATAAATTATAGCATTATTGTACAAGTTAGATAAACTACTATGAAACAAAAGAAGTTTTTAGCTCACTTGGTCCAAAGGGCCATGTGAGGTATTGCCATCACTTGGCATCCGTCGTCCGTCCGTTAACTTTTTCACATTTTAATCTTCTTCTCTGAAACAACTGGGCCAAATGGAACCAAACTTGGCAGAAAGCATCTATGTAAGGTACTCTATAAAGTTTCTTCATTTCGTCCCGTTCCGCCAACAAATATGGCCGCCAAGGGCAATTCTTGTTTCTGATTGGCTACTGTTAAAAAAATCATCTCCTCTGAAACCACCTGGCCAAATGAATCAAAACATGGTAGGAAGCATCCTTGGAAGGTCCTCTATAAATATTACTCATTTAGTTCCGATCCGTTAACAAACATGGCCACCACAGTCCATTCTCATTTTTGATTGGTTGATTTCTAAAAAATCTCCTCCTCTGCAACAGCTTCCCCAAATGAACTGAAATTTGGTAGATAGCATCTATGGAAGGTCCTCTATAAATTTTGGTAATTTTGTCCCGATCCATTAACAAACATGGCCGCCACAGGCAATTCTTGTTTCTGATTGGCCAATATTTTAAAATCTGTTCCTCTGAAACCACTTGGCCAAATGAACCGAAACTTGGTAGGAAGCATTTATGGAAGGTCCTCTATAAATAATGCTCATTTAGTTCCGATCCGTTAACAAACATGGCCGACACAGGCCATTCTTGTTTCTGATTGGTTGATTTCTAAAAATCTCCTCCTCTGAAACCGCCTGGCCAAATGAATCAAAACTTGGTAGGAAGCATCCTTGGAATGTCCTCTATAAAGATGACTGATTTAGTTCCGATCAGCTAATAAACATGGCCGCCACAGGCCATCCATGTTTTTGATTGGTTGATTTCTAAAAAATCTCCTCCTCTGAAACTGCTTTCCCAAATGAACTAAAATTTGGTAGATAGCATCTATATGGAAGGTCCTCTATAAAGATTGCACATTTCATCGCGATCCATTAACAAGCATGGCCGCCACACACAATTGTTGTTTCTGAATGGCCGATTTTAAAAAAATCTTCTCCTTTGAAACTGCTAGGCCAAATGAACAGAAACTTGGTAGGAAGCATCTATGGAAGGTCATCTATAAAGATCGCTCATTTAGTTCCGACTTGTTAACAAACATGGCCACCACAGGCCATTCTTGTTTTTGATTGGTTGATTTCTAAAAAATCTCCTCCTCTGAAACCGCTTTCCAAAATGAACTGAAATTTGGTAGGTAGCATCTATGGAAGGTCTTCTATAAAGATTGCTCATTTCGTCCCGATTCGCTAGCAAATATGGCCGCCACAGGCAATTCTTGTTTCTGATTGGTGGATTTTTAAAAAATCTTCTCCTCTGAAACCACTTTACCAAATGAACTGAAACTTGGTAGGAATCATCTATGGAAGGTCCTCGATAAAGATTGGTCATTTTGTCCCGATCCATTAATCAACATGGCCGCCACAGGCCATTCTTGTTTCTGATTGGTTGATTTCTAAAAAAATCTTCTCCTCTGAAATCGCTTGGCCAAATGAATCAAAACTTGGTAGGAAGCATCCTTGGAAGGTCCTCTATAAAGATTACTCATATAGTTCCGATCCATTAACAAACATGGCCACCACATGCCAAAGGGCCATTTGAGGTATTGCCATCACTTGACATCTTTCGTCCGTCCGTTACCTTTTTCACATTTTAATTTTCTCCTCTGAAACAACTGGGTCAAACAGAACCAAACTTGGCAAAAAGCATCTATGTAAGGTCCTCTATAAATTATCTTCATTTCGTCCCATTCCACCAACAAATATGGCTGCCAAGGGCAATTCTTGTTTCTGATTGGCTAATGTTAGAAAAATCTTCTCTTCTGAAACTCCTTGGCCAAATTAAACCAATCTTGGCAGGAAGCATCTATGTAAGATCCTCTATAAAGCTTCTTCATTTGGTTCCATTCGGCCAACAAACATGACCACCAAAAGCAATTTTTTTTTCTGATTGGCTAATGTTAAAAAAATCTTCACCTCTGAAACTGCTTGGCCAAATGGAGCCAAACTTGGCAGGAAGCACCTATGTAAGGTCCTCTATTCCAAAATGGTTAATCTGATTTCAGTGGAACTTTGCACACAGCTAATGCACCATATGAAAATTTACGAAAAGGAGAGCTGATCTCACTTAACATTACCTTATGCATAAATATAGAAAACAGTTAAGGTAATGATTATCTCACTTGGAAATTTGCTTCAGTATCATTCTTGTGACAGGTGAGCGATACAGGCTCAGCGGGCTGAGCCTCTAGTTTTTATACGGTTTGCAAAACCGTATTTACTTGTGTCCTTCCGGCCATTTTTGTTTGTTTACATGACAACCGTCATGATCTTATCACCTGTCGAGACATAAGATGGCTCATCAAAATATAGATCTGGTGCTTGTTAGATAACACTACACTTTGAATGTTACTACTTTTGCAGATTTTAAGATAACTTATCGTGTCTCAAATGGTAAATGTTTAACTATGACAAATTGTCAGGAGGATTAAAATGCCGATATTTATATTGTTTCTCTTGCTTGTATTATTACGCTAGTTTTCATTCATAAAAATTAACGACTTGTCCTACATTCAATTTTACGATAAATCTAGTTGTGTATGTTCCGTTTTCATTTTTTTTTGACATTGTATAATAATGCTTGATTTTTGTAGCACTTTGAGTATCAATTATTGTGTAAATAAAGTATTTATGTCGTTTCCTTTTAATGGGATTCCCCTTATAAGCTCATTAATTATTTCCCGCCATATACGACCGAAGTACGACAGTACACGAAATAGTTCACAGTGATCGTGCGAAAATTTATGGAATCGGTTCTAATTAGTTTAATTTTGAAAACAGAATCAGCATAACAGAAATAATGAAAAACGTGGCATTGACGTAGGACGCTCTTTAAGCCTTTACTAAGATGCGAACAGTTACTGGCGTAGTAATTTAATCTATTATTTTTGCGTGGGTTTGTTGACAAACATTAATCAAAGGTAGAACAACATATGAAAAGTGCATGATGAAATATAAGTAAGATCTAGCATAATTAAGGGGAGATAATTGGACTTATTGATGTTATTTTGTTGTTCTGTGTCGGTGACCTCAAAAGCAAATCACCTCTTAGGGAACGACCATTTAACTTGAAAAGGGGGGAGGACAAAAAAAATAAATATTCTAAGTTCTAACTCTCGTCTTGTCCGGAAAAAAAATTTCTGAACGAAAAAAAAACCCATAACCTGCAAGTTAACCAAAGCTAGTACACCATATGAAAATGTGCATGAAAAAAAATAATTGCGGACCTGCATAATCAAGGGGGAGCTAATTGGACTTAAGGATACTTTCATGTTGACCTATGTAGATGACATTGTAAGAAAATCTACTCCTCTGGTTTGTAAGATGTCAATGAAACTTTAACCAAAGGAGGAAGTAAATCCAATCAACCTGTGCATAATTATGGTATTGCATGAAGGAGGGATAATCAGACTTTGCTGCATTATGTTGTCAAATTGGGCCACAGAAGTATTCTTTTGTGGCATAGCCACAGTACTAGTATTGCATTGGGCTTCATTTCAACATCAGGAGTCAAAATCTATACAAGTAAGACATAAGTTTCCTTGTAAAAAAGAAGACCAATTACACATTAAAGCATCTTTTCAAGTTCTAGTCACATATGACATTGACCAATTAAATTATAGCTACCTTGATTTGGAAAGCATTAAATAATAAAGTCAGAAAAGGTAATAAAAACAGAAAATAGAATGGAGCTGCATGCAGTGACATATAGGAGCAGTTTTAATTTGATTGGTCAATAGTGAACACATAAGCACTTGGACATGTTGGATATAGCCATAATAAAAGATGTCAAATACTGTGATGTCATACTTACCAGAGTTATGGCTTATACCAAGTTAATGACATTTAGTGGTTCATCTTGTCAGTAAGATCTCTGTCACCTGACTCTTAACCCATTCCACATTTAAGTGAACATTTTATTGAGAAGTTTGAGATATTTGCTATGATTGTTGATTTAGTATAGTACATGCCAGTCATAATATAACATATAACCTTGACCTCATTGACATAGTTAAGTTGACACCCTGAATACACAGACTGGTTACCAATTATTGGTCAGATGATTCATCACGAAGTATGTCGGACATGTTATGTTCCTCATATATACTTAACACTGCAAAATAAAAATCCCAAGCATGTCTGAGATGCAAAAAGAGCTACACTATCACTTCTCTGCAGCATTAAAGTTGGTGATATATGTTAGTATGGAATGTCTGATTATTTGGAAATCATCCATTCTTGAAATCACAGCTAATATAAAGTTTCAAGGCAAAACCGTATATCAGCGCTTTCGCGCTTTGATTAATAGTACTGTATCTTATACTTACAACCATTGCGCTGGAACAGTTGACTACAGTACGACAGGGCAGGGGTGTGGAAATACTGAAATGTTCTACTTGTCCCTGGGCAAGTAATCTGAAAAAAGTTACTTGTCCTGTTTGTTTTTGTAAAAACATCTGATACTTGCAAACACAGTTGCTAAATTGAACTTTGTCTATTACATCATTGTGTAAAATTTGAAATGTCGTTTTAATAAAGTTAACACAAACATCCCTGTCTAAGTGATCACTGCCCAAATGAAGGCCATTTTAAATTTGGATTTCAGATAGGAATGTGCAGTCAGAGAATAGCTGGTTGTTATTAGATACAGAATACGCTGTGTTGAAAAATATTTTCATATGAAAAAAATTCATTTAGAATTTGATTAACCTTGGCAATGGCTTTATCCATCAAACCAGCCACGTATTTAGTTTTAGTGGCGTCTTCATACTTCGCTTTGATTTTTTTTTTTTTACTGGTGGGATGACAAGTATCCATTCTGTCCACGATTTTGCCAATAAACTTTAATGATTTCTGCAGATATTACAATATGAGACACTATCAGAATTCAGCAGTAAACATAAGAAATTGTCTAGGCCCTTGGACTGAACAGTCCGTTGGGTGTTTTTTCTCGAATTATGTGTCGTTTTCCGCTAGAGTTTGGCATTTGTTAACTTTCTCGTGATGTTCATTGTGGCCAGGATCTTTCTCAGTCTTTTTTATTATTAAATATTTGTCCATTGTAACGACTGCAACACGATTTGTATCATATGTTCATGGATGTTAGGCCATGTTTGTTTACGAAAAGTATGGATTGATTTGATTTGATTGGATTTTTGGTGTTTAACGCCACTTTCAACAATATTTCAGCTATATCATGGCGACCAGTTTTAGTGGTGGAGGAAGCCGGAGTACCCGGAGAGAACCACCGACCATGGGCAAGCAACTGGTAAACTTTATCACTTGCGAGTCGAGTGCACCCTTTTTTGTAATTTACAAAGCCGGGCGCGAACCCACGCCGTATTGGTGATAGGCTTGTATGAGTTGTTAGATCCAGCGACCTAACTCATTGAGCCACCCGGGCCCCTAAGAAAAGTATGGACAAGCAAGGAAATGTCACATTCGGAACTCCAATAAAAACCTGTTACATACAGGGGTTTCAAAGTTTTTAGCTCACCTGACCCAAAGGGTCATGTGAGCTTTTGTCATCACTTTGCGTCCGTCGTCGTCGTCATCCGTGTCTGTAAACTTTTCATACTTTCTTCTTCTTCTTTGAAACCACTGAACTGATTTGAACCAAATTTGGCAGAAATGTTCATTGGAAGGTCCTCTACTAAATTTTTGGTGCAGATCGGAAATCCAACATGGCCGCCAGGGCCAATAATGTGTTCTGATTGGTTGAAACTTTGAAAATCTTCTTGTCAGAAACTACTCAGCCGATGGAATTTTAACATTATAGAAATGATGACTGGATGGTCCTCTACTAAATTTGTTATTTTTGTGCCGATTGCATATCCAAGATGGCCGACATGACTCGACTTAGTTTAACATTGGACCCTATGGGAATTTCACATTTTCATCTTTTTTTCTGAAACCACGCAACAAATTTGAACACAATCTTAGCAGAAATGTTCATTAGATGGTCATATACAAGATTTTTGTGCCGATCGCATTAGTTTTAACATAGAACCCTATGGGAAAAATGTTTAAAAATGTTTTCCTCTGAAAGCAGTAAGTCAATTTAAAGCAAACATGACATGAATGGTCCTTAGGTGGTCAACTTTCAAAATAATGTCATGTGACCCCGACCTCCATCCAAGATGGCCACCATCAGCGAACATAGTTTTAACATAGGACCCTATGGAAAAAATGTTTAAATTTTTTTTCCTCAGAAACCAGTAAGTCAATTTAAAGCAAACATGGCATGAATGGTCCTTAGGTGGTCAACTTTCAAAATAATGTCCTCCATCCAAGATGGCCACCATCAGCAAACATAGTTTTAACATAGGACCCTATTGGAAAAATGTTTAAACTTTTTTCCCTCTGAAACCAGTAAGCCAATTTAAATCAAACATGGCATGAATGGTCCTTAGGTGGTAAATTTTAAAATTATGTCCTGTAACCCCGACCTCCATCCAAGATGGCCACCGTCAGTGAACATAGTTTTAACATAGGACCCTATGAAAAAAATGTTTAAATTTTTTTCCTCTGAAACCAGTTAGACAATTTAAAACAAACATGGCATGAATGATACTTAAATGGTCAACTTTCAAAATTATATCCAGTGACCCAGACCTCCATCCAAGATGGCCGCCATCAGCGGACCATTGGACTGTATGGGAATTTCATTGAAAAACCTTTTTGTGAGAAACTACTCAACAAATTGAATATTTTGCATTATATGAATGTTACTTGGATGGTTCTACACCTGATCTATTATTTTGGTGCAGATTGGAAATTCAAGGTGACCTCCATTGACAGATGAAGTTTAACATACCGGTAGGTCCTTTACCAGAATTGTAATTTTGGTGCTTATCGGTAATTAAACATGGCTGCCAGGGGTAGATAATGTTTTCTGATTCGTCAATCTTTAAAAATCTTCTGGTCAGAAACTACTGATTCAATTGAATTTGTTTTCTGGTGTGAATGATCTATGGATGGTCCTCTACCTAGATTGTAAATTTGGTTCCGATTGGAAATTCAAGATGGCCGCCATAGACGAACAAAGTTTAACATAGAAGCCTACAAGACCCAATGGGAATTTGTACTGAGTTGTTCTTCTCAGAAACTACCAAGCCAGCTGACTTGATTTGTTCTATGCTGCTCCTATCTGCAAACAGAAAGACTTGAAAAATATGCTTGTTGATGACCTTCTTCAAGAATTAAAACTTAAACAGTCTAATGTACTTACCATGGGAGATTTTAATTTTGACTTTAGGTTTTCAGAATTTATGGAGCACACATTCAATAGTAAGCAAATTGTGTTTTAAATCGCAAGAAAATATGAATCTTTGTTAGACTTCACGTTCCTAAGGATTTACCCTGCCAGTTATTACCAGGTGAGCGATGACAGGCTCTCCAGAGCCTCTAGTTTATAATAGGAGGTACTTGTTCAATTTTAGAAGGTACCTAAGAAAATTAGACCGGGGGTCTGGAGCATGCCTGAGGGCCCTAGTGGGTCCAGGGCAAAGCCCGGTAGGGAGTCCAGGGTGGCAAAGCCCCCCGGAAGCTCCTGATATCTAGTATTTTGTGGACCAAAGAATGCATTTCAGATACTGCAAAACATAAGTGTTTTCGAAAGAAAAATCCCATTAACTTTCTCTTTAGAGTTCAGATTTCACCAAGACCATGCAGAATGGATTTTTTCCCCCAATTTCTTTTTTGAATATTTCAGATTACAGACTTCAGCCAAGGTTATTCATGGATAGTCTGCCATATCTTAAAAAAAACAAAAAAACCAAAAGGATCATAAAGAGTTATGGTTCCACAGCTAGGCTTGACCAAGCCATTGTTATCAAAGCTTAAACTTCTCAAAATGCTTTTGTTGGCTTTGTCCTTTTCTTTTTCACAATACCTTAGCTTGTGTGTTTTTTACTTTATTACCAGTAATTAAACTCATCAAAGATCATTGGCACGAATCAAGATATACAAGTGTAATAATTAATGAAACTTAAATTTAATTAAATGCAATCATCATTAAAAAAATTTATAATTTTAATAAATAGATCAATACAAATATAATTAAACAAAAACAATATATGTTGTTACTTTCACGACATAAGTGCAAAAAAAAAATTTTCGAGCAAAAACGATTTGCGGGAAGACATTTATTAACATTTGAATCACAAAAGTTAAATTATTTTGGAAAAAAAGTGGGGCCGGCATTTTGACTTTTATTCGTATTTGAGCCATGTCCGGTCCCTATTCCAGATTTCTAGTAATTTTCTATCCCTTGTCTCCTCGTACCCCTTTTTAAAAATGTTTTTCAGCACACTTTCATTTCTGTGAACAGCCGCGTTAGGGCCCCGTAAAAATATTCAAATAAATTGGCCATAGGTTTTTATTTTCTTATACCGGAAGTTAAATATTGACAGAGTTAAGCAACAAGACAGTACGCCCCAAAATGATTCGACCCTGGGCTTTAAATGGATAAAGAAAATCGCACAAAATATTGTGTAGTCATATATTCATAATACATAATGATCATAGTTACTTATTTTACTAAAGATTACACTAGTTTGTGTTTGAACATAATTTGTAATCGGTAATTTATTTTTGAAATTATGTCAGCTTTGTTCCGGTCCGAGTTTACACAAGGATGAAAAGATATTGGGGCGAAAACATATCTATTTACCACATGCGCAAACTGCTATTTATGATTCTAAGGTAAAGTTATTTTTGAAACAGGGAATATCTCGTCAACTTGGTCGTGGCTGAACGCATAGCAGTTGTTCGATTTGAATGAGAATTCAGCAATGACGTGATCACTAATTTTTTATGAAAAATATTCCACAAGCCAATCGTACTTGTGTTTTTGACCACCGCTAATTGAGGGGGGTTCAGTAATTTCTGTCGGTACTGTACACGATCTCAGATGGGTAAAAGTACTGGGTACCGGCTCACTTTGAAATCCCTGTACATGGTCCCGGTTATCGCTAAGTAAATGCAGTACAATTATCATTGCAATCGGGTCGTAATACTCAACTTAGAACATGTACAATTCTGGTTATTTTTAGCTGCTTTCGGAACACCACTGCAGGGGTTAAAATTTTTTCCAAAAGTGCACTGGTCCAAGACCAGTGAGCACCAGGAATCTACTGGTCCTGAAAAATTGTTCTACTGGTCCTGAATATCGGAATGGAGGAAATAAAAGTTGTTGAACACTAAATTAAC
>MJUT01019670.1:1406577-1417812 GCA_002080005.1 Gigantidas platifrons | reverse complement strand
AAATTTAAAAGTCTTCTCCTCTGAAACCAGCAAGTCAATTTAAAGCAAACATGGCATGAATGGTCCTTAGGTGGTCAACTTTCAAAATTATGTCCTGTGAGCCCGACCTCCATCCAAGATTGCCGCAGTCAGCGGACATAGTTTTAACATAGGACCCTATGGGAAAATTGTTTAAAAGTCTTCCCTCTGAAACCAGTCAGCCAATTTAAAGCAAATATGGCATGGATGGTCCTTGGGTAGTATACTTTTAAAATTGTGTCCGGTGACTACTACCTCCATCCAAGATGGCTGCCATGAGCAGACATAGTTTTAACATAGAACCCTATGGGATTTGAATAGTAACTTAGATGTATTCGGCATGCAGACATTCTTAAGAGGACTTAGTTATGTCAGGTGAGCGATACAGGCTCATGTGAGCCTCTAGTTTATTTTGGCAGCATTCACGAACATGTTTTCTGTCAACATTAAAGAACTTGGCTGCCGCTTGTTTTCCCTTTTCTTCGGCAAATTTAATTACTTTCTACTTAAAAGAAAAATTTTATTTGTATCTAGCTTTATTCTTAGATTCCATTTCAAGTAGCAGTGGGTTTTAGTAAAGTTCTTAATTTTTCAACATCAGCAGCTTGTCCCGAAAATGTGTACATACACGGTAATTCTAATCCTATATTGAAAAACTTGTTGCCGGTTACAATAGTGAATATTTTGCCACCTCTTTTAAGAAAATAATTAAATACTTTGCTGTGTTCGATGGGCATGTGTCCTACACATTGTTCTTTATTTCCATTATTTCGAACGAGTTTCACAAAAATATTTTCATTTGGATTATTTTCTTCTCTGTCACAACGAAGTTTCTCGCAGATCTCGTATGTCCAGATTGATTTATATACGTGATAACCTCGAATAGAACTTTCAAGATTAAACTCCATTTGCTGCTCCATGCACGTTTCTAGATGGAGTTTATAAATTAAGGTCAGACCAACCCAACACGCACCGATTAACCGATATCAGAGACATTTCACTAGGTAATGTATATTGACATAGCACGTGTATATTTTTATAGTCTGTGTCATCAAATTAACCTCATCTAACGGCTATAAAAGTCGGAAATTTGTTTCTCTAATTGACACCCCCTATTTTAAAAATGCATTCGCCCCCAGGGCGTCTAGTCTTCGAAATTAGACTTTCGAATTTACTGGCCCGAAAACTTTGAAATTAGAATATTGATATAGATTCTATTGAACAGCGTTCAATCTAGAGTGCGCCATTGTGCCATTCCCGCGATTTTTGTCTTTGTGGCGCGATTGAAATTGTCAACTGGGCCAAATCGGGCGCATTGCTTTTTTACCTTTTGAGATCGTCCCGGTAATAAATTCCGGAAATCAGTCCCGAAATATGTCAAGTTTTTACAAAGTATTTATCTGTATCAGTAGAGAGCTTTATGTTAAGTCGTTTTCAAGCGTCCAAGTCACGTTGAGAATTTGTTTGTCAAGGTAAATTTAAGCATGATGCGTGACAGGTCAAAGTCTAATCCCTTTTGGTATTCAAAGCCAGAGTTGTTTTCTGATATTGTCTCAGAGGCAGGCAATATCAGAAAACAACTCTGGCTTTGAATACCAAAAGGGATTAGTCAAAGTCATGAAGCGTATATCTTCATATTTTGCTCCCGCGGGGGAGAAAAGAGCGAAACCCACTGCCACTGATGAAAAGCAAAACGAAGCAATCACTACAAATTTAGAAAATCCTTCAGAAAGTGGAATTGAAGGTTAGAAAAAGAATGAGTCGTCGGGGTCGGTGAGTGTACCTGCTCCACGCAAGTTTCAACAGCAGTGGTCAACTGATACAAAATACAAGGAGTGGCTGCAGTACGATGCTAAGAAACAAAATATGACCTGTTCTTTTTGTATTAAAACTAATAAAAAAAATCCCTTTACGACCGGTTGCACGAATTGTAGAACATCTTATTACCATCACTTTGTGTCTGTCTTTTGATTTACTATTAATTTAAAATTCAAATTCAAACTTTTTTATTGACACAAACTCATCAACAAGATATGGTTATATCCCAATTACACAAGATGTATTAACATCACGTGGTGTCCGTTGTCTTTTGACATTGACCCCTAGCTTCCAGATTTGGCCCCCTGTCAAATGTTGCCTGGGCCAACATGACCCCCTGTGACCAATTTCTAGATTGAACACTGTTGAAAAAATTTGGCAAAAGTCACTGGTCCAAATCAATTTTCACTGTCCATGGGCCACCGGACCACTGCTAAAGTCGATGACTGCATCTATTAGAAGAAATACGATATTTATAGTTGGACCGTTGAACAAATTGGCAGAGATTACACAAATATGAGTTATTACAATTTGTGTGGTATTAGATCACAGCACAGTACTATTTCAAAAGGAAAAGAGGGGGGGGGGGGGTACATATAAAAAAAATCACTGGTATGCAAGACTCTGGAATAGTCAATGCCAGGTAGACAGAAATAAATATTTGACATTGAATAGATGTCCTTTAGGTAATTATGAATATTATAATATGCTAAATTGATGTTTTGCTCGTAGTCTACTGTCAGTCCCAAAGGAAAACAGGAAAATTTGTTTCTGGCTGATAAAATTTCAGAATTGATGCCATTCAAGTCTTAGAACAACATAAAGCAGCAACAAAAGTTGTAGAATGACCCGAGGTCAAGAAAATAGGAGAGTGCATGATGTGTTCATATGTAGAAGGTACACACAAGACTATGAAGAATGAATAGATTTAAATAAAATTATCTTCATAATTTCAGTTTTTTCTTTTGGTCGAGTAAATTTGAAGGACTGCATATCGCTGTGTGCTTATCAAGGATTTGGAGAAATGACGTCAGTGACATCATTATAATGTCACATTAGAAAATGGTGATATTATTTTAATATCATGCTAATTGCTTGATAATAGATATCGTGTGTAAAGATCTTAGGCAAAATGTACAAATCATCAATGATATCTTTTATACAATATTTTGTATAGAATGTATTATCTGTTTCCATCAATTTTGTGTAGTTTTATTTATTTTGGCTGGTGTAATTTTGTGTAGTTTTATTTATTTTGGCTGGTGTAATTTTAATTGAATAAGTGTTATCTATTTACAGTGAAAGTTTGACATCAGATGACATTTTAGACGACACTTGGATAACAGTGTTTGGGTAAAGTTATAGCAACAAGTATTTGTGGAATAATTTAAATGTGTATTAATACTATTATTTTCCATTTTAAATGATTTTGATATTTTACTGAAAGACAACCAGTTGTCTTTTCATATTTACTAAAAACTGTAAGTCACTGTTAGTTATTAAGGTTATACGTCCGGCTACCTTTTGCAGGTATTGCAGACAGAGATTAGTGCTCTGTTTTCTTCTGGATTTTTGCTTGAAACGAACATGGGTTGGTGGTCAGTCACTACAGTCTGTATCCGTGTCATAGGTAGGATAGCAGTCCATTAGTGTAGGGTCGTCTGGATCGAAAGCCTCAGAGTATGACTCCGTTTGTCTCAGAATTCGGTTTTATAGCATCCGGCATTTACTGACTATGTAAAAGTCAGTGAATTGTAATTGACAATTTATGTAGGTGAAATTTGATTCTGTACTACTCTGTCTGTACATACAATGTAACCTTGTTATTTTTAACTTAGATAAATCCATTCTTTTGAACAATTCCCAAGTAAAATTTTGTAAGTTCCATAGTAGCTTTCATCTTAATAAGGATAGCTTTTATGTACAACATTATGTGATAAAGTTTGTCAGTGACTTGCGACAGGTCGGTGGTTTTCTCCAGGTCCTGCGGTTTCCTCCACCAAAAGTAACATCATCTGTCCCATTCAACTTTGACACAGTAAGATTTTACCTTATCAATGGTGTAATGGTTAAGTTAAGTTGCTTGCCTCGTTTGTGGGAGATCCTGTGTTTGAACCCAGGTTGGGTCAAACCAAAGATTATGAAATTGTTATTTGCTGCTTCTTTGTTAAGCACACATAGCTTTAAGATAATGCGTTCAGCGACATGTCTAGCAGCATATTTGTTGTTTCAGTTTGTTAACACTATTAAAATTCAACTAAGCATGTTGATCTAGTACAAAGAAAACATGTATATTATTGTCTTACTTTCTCTCTCCAGATTTCCACCAGCAGCAGCTTCATTTATACTTCAACAGTTTTCACAGTATGGAAATATAGTTAAGCATGTGGTGAGATTACTGATAATTACTATAAAATAGAATATACATCATATGGTCAGATTACTGATTACTTTATTTTGATTGGATGATTACGTGGCCGTTGGAACGGGGGGTGTGTTTGGGTGCGATCGCACCCCCCTTTCCATAAAAAAAAAAAGGTTCAAAACTCAATTATCCAATAAATACAATATGCCTTATCTAATAATGATTCATTGCAAATGCGACTTTGTGCTTTTGACACAACAAGAATAGTACTTTCAGCCACCTGCACTGTTTCTATATAGCCCTTTTCGGAAACCGTTTCTGGAACTACGAGTTTGATTCTAGGGCACCCTCCCCCCCCTAAAATTGGAAAAATATGATTTTTTGCATAAAATCTTGATTTTTCATACAGGATACCCAAAATATTTTTGTGCCTCGCTTCGCTTGGCGAAACTTTTTAAATACACCCCCTCTAACCGGAAATCCTGCATCTGCCCCTGGGAACACTAATCCACAATCGCCTACCAGACCCTCCCTCGCACAACCGCCCCCCCTTTTTTTCCAGAAACCTGCAGACGGCCCTGGATTAGTGTTTACTATTTCTTATCAGTCTATGCTTAATCTTGGCAACGGGTGACTATACCTAGCTATGGGAACTATACCAGTTTGAAGCGATTTCCAGCAGTGGGTAGACAACCCCGCATAATTATGTACCCCTTCAAACGAAGGGAGACATATTGTTTTAGTCTGATTTTTTCTTCCGCTTCTTCTCAGCGAAGCTTGTCCGGACCATAACTTTTTTGCCTTTCGAGATAGGTCAATGATATTTGGTATGTGGGTGTATGACCATAAGGTGGTGTGTCGCATACCATAATGACCTTTGTGGGACCTTGACCTCTAACCTCAAGGTCAAATAATTGTTTCTTTCGAGATATGTCAATGATATTTGGTATGTCGGTGCATGACCATAAGGCTGTGTGTCGCTTACCGTAATGACCTTTGACCTGGTTTTTATACTGGTTTCACCATGTTCGTCCGTCCGTCTGTAGACAAATCCTATGTCGTACGATAACTTGAGTAGTGTTTCTCAGAATGTTTTAAAATTTTATCAGCAGCTTACTGGTGAAAAGAGGAGGATCCCTTTCATTGTTGACGATTTTCACTTTTGCCGTTCCAGAGTTATTGGACTTGATATGACGGAAAATAGGATTTTTACCCTATATCGTATGATATCTTGAGTAGTGTTTCTCAGAATATTTTGAAAATTGAGCAGTACATGTAGTTTACTCATGAAGAGAGAAGGGTCTCTTTCATTATTGATGATATTCACTTTTATTGTTCCAGAGTTAGGGGCCTTATGTTTTATACAATGTCATAGGAAAATTTTAGTAATGTATGATGGGATTTGGGGAAACTTTACTAAATAGCAGCAAATTTTATGCAATTTTAACTAGCTCGAGCCAAATTTTACTAGACAGGGGCATAGGGTGGTTTTTGGCACAGACTGAAATTGATGACTGTTCCAAGTTGAATTTAGAAAAGATAATGATAAATTGTTTGTTTCAAGTGAATTTAGGTTTTAGGAAGTGGTTTAAGACATTCATATATAACTTCTGATACAGAAGATAAAATGAGATGGGATTAAAAAAAATATAATGTCCCACAGTGGTGGACCAACTTCATGTATTTTTTAATTGGAGCCATATACTTAATTTTGTCTATATTTCCAGATTGCCTCGGAAGGAAACTGGATGCATTTACACTACCAATCAAAATTGCAGGCTAAAAAAGCTCTCAGTAAAAATGGTAAAATGTTTGCTGGTAATATTATGGTAGGGGTCACACCCTGCATTGAAAAGGTTAGTATTTCTTAAAATTGTGTGATTCATGCTACACAGAATGTGGATATCTCTTTACATAGCGGTTATGCTCAGCATCAGAGAAAATAACTCATATTTCTATACAACTTGTTTCCCACTGTGTAATAGAAATTACTACAAAAAATCAATTTTTAGCTCACCTTGCCAAAGACAACGTGAGCTTTTGCCATCACTTGGCGTCCGTCAACTTTTCACATTTTAATCTTCTCCTCTGACATCCCTTAGCCAAATGAACTGAAACTTGGTAAGAAGCATCTATGGAATGTCCTTTATAAAGAATGCTTATTTTGTCCTGATCCATTAACAAACCTGGCTGCCACAGGCAATTCTTGTTTCTGATTGGTTGATTTCTAAAAAAATCTTCTCCTCTGAAACCACTTGGCCAAATGAACCGAAACTTGGTAGGAAGCATCTATGGAAGGTCCTCTATAAAGATTGCAATTTCGTCCCGATCTGTTTACAAACATGGCCGCCACAGGCAATTATTGTTTCTGATTGGTCAATTTCTAAAAAATCTTCTACTCTGAAACCGCTTGGCCAAATGAACCGGAACTTGGTATGAAGCATCTATGGAAGGTCCTCTATAAAGATTGGTCATTTCGTCACGATCTGTTAACAAAAATGGCCGCCACAGGGTTCTAAAAAACTTCTACTCTGAAACCGCTTGGCCAAATGAACCGAAACGTAGTAGGAAGCATCTATAGAAGATCCTCTATAAGGATTGCACATTTCGTCCCGATCCATTAACAAACATGGCCACCACAGGCAATTCTTGTTTCTGATTGGTTGATTTCTAAACAAAATCTTCTTTTTTTTTTTTATTGTTTAATAGAATTTATTTCATGTCAATGCATCTTATATAACAGCATGAAAATACAGTTGTCCAATTAAAAAATAACACATTTTACATACTCAAATATGCTAACATGTTCAAAAATACAAGATTTTATACACATTATATTAAATTAACCCTAGTACTGCAGGACATCCATATAGTGCTTGCCCATATAACTTTATTGTACTGCCGGTCGTTGATATAATGATGTACTTCCAGTAGATTCATTCAGTGCAGGACGTCACTATATCGATTTTCTATATTAGGTAAAGTTTTCAAGTTCTAGCCAATCAAATCAAGCAGATATATTTATTTCTGATCAATAGTACGTCAGAAGAAGGATATCCCAATAGAAAACTGTTTTGATTGGTTGATTTCAACACTCCATTCTAAATTTATTTTGATGACAAAGTTGACCTCGCATTCGAGTTGTAAACAATGGAAGTGAATGAAAATGTAGTGGACGGCGATGTAATTCTAGAGCAGGTCGACCCTGAAAATTGAGATTTTGTAAGAGAAATATTTTTAAGCGAAGATTCAGATGAAGAATTTTAAGGATTTGATGAAGATTATTTGGAAAATGAAGAGTAAATCACAGCATTTGAAGATAACTGGATACGTGGAAACCTCGATACACGTGTGCTTGCTTTTCTACTTCTACTTCTACTTTATACGATGTTCCATCAATACTGATGATTATACATCGGCGAGAACAGACAAGATAACTTCTCAAATTAAACATAAAATATAACATGTATACACTATACAGAAAGGGGGATTTTGATGCAGAGAAAAAACAAACTCTTTTGGAATTTACCAACTTCTTGTGGTAAGAATACTTTTCTATTACTGCATGATATGCATGAAATCTTTTGAAGATAATATAAAAAGAAAAAATTTACAATTTTTTTAATCTTCTAATGCTAATTAATGAGAAAAACGAAAAAATTATTACAACTAAAATAATAAACAATCATATTTTTCTCCTTTTATTTGATATATCTCAATAAATACATAATCCACTGTCATTTTCTTTATATTGGGAAATTCAGTATTCAATTCTGAAAATAAAACACATTTAATGTTATTTTATAAAATGTACAGAAATTATAGAAAAACAACAAAATAATAACAGTGTAAAAATGATAAATTTCTCCAAAACAACATGGCACAGTGAGATGCAGAGGCTAATTAGCATCATGGCTGTGCACTGATAATCTAAATATAGCTGGCAGTACTAGGATTAAAATGCCTGACATACATTAAATTCTCTTCCAATGGAAATAAAACTACGGGTTGTAAATTTGCACAAATGATTCGTTCAATTTTGTCATGTTGTAATTGTACAGATAAGCATGATAACTTTTCTTAACATATCGATCGGATATCCGTTCCTTAGTCACAAAAACAAGAATCTTTCATTCAGCATGGAACAAAACTTAAAATTCATGTCTGATAAAACATATTGGATTAAGCACACAATATTATAGACTTTTCTGCAACAAAAATTTATGATTCAAAATGTGCATCGAGTTCACTAATTTGTCAATATCACATGTTATCTTGTGGAAATCATCTCAGTCTGTGTCAGCTGTTGATGATTGTCCAGCATCACTACTCTGACTACTGTTACATTCAGTCTCAACCTCAGCAGATAATGTTGAATTTTCTTTCCCTTTTGCTTTGGGTGACTGGAGCAAGAAACCTCTAATACCTTTCTGCCAGTCAGGGGTTGGTCTGTCACAAACAGAATTTCCTCCTGCATATTTGTTTTTACTGCTGCTTGGTGAAAAACACGATGATGAATTACCAGAACTTCCACCTCCTAGAGCTTTTTTTGGAATCCGTGCAGTAACAACCTTTCTTGAAGCTCCACTACTATCTGCTTTTATACTGCAATTGGTAACTTTACAGCATTGATAAAGGGGGTCGTATAAACTTTTGCTTTATACTGGTAACTTTACAGCATTGATAAAGGGGGTCGTATAAACTTTTGCTTTATACTGGACAATGTCCTGTATAAAGCATTTAGGCCACGCCCCTTTTTGGAACTTTTGCTTTATACTGGCAGAGCCTCGCAGTACCCCTGTTTCTTAGCCTCATCCAAATAAATCTCATATAAAAAGTCATCATACCTATATTGTCTAAGTGTCCTGACCATCTTTACTTTATTACTATCGACTTTTCGCACTTATTCTTTATTGATGTTCAATTTAAATCTTCTTTTCTGAAACCACATGGCCAAATGAACCGAAACTTGGTAGGAAGCATATATGGAAGGCCCTCTATGAAGATTACTAATTTCTTCTCGATCTGTTAACAAACATGGCCACCACAGTCAATTCTTTTTTCTGATTGGTCGATTTCTAAAAAAAATTCTCTTCTGGAACAGCTTTGCCAAATGAACCAAAAGTTGGTAGGAAGCACATATGAAAGGTTCTGCATAAAATTTTCTCAAAACAAAATGAAAGGTACACGACATTTTGTTTAAAATATGAAAATCTGTTAGTGTAGTGTCTGTTGGAATTGATACTAGACATTTTATGTCCATAATAATATGAATTCTTGAAATGGCAGATACATTGTATAAAGAAAAGAATTGTAAGCAAATTGAAAATAGTCATACTAATTTTAGTGAGTAAGGAATTGTTGTTTAACACCAACTCAGCAATTTTTCAGCTATATCATGGCAAGAACAAGTTAATTGTCAGTGAGATGCTGATGATCTCCGCTTTGTACTAGACCAACACGCTTATTTGGATTTTTGAAAAAAACAGTCCGTGGGTAAACATATTGCACCACTTGGATACATTATCCTGATTCCGAGCCAACCAGTCTATCCTCTTTCTCCTTAATGCTGCATGCTTTGTGGAGAAGCAACAAATACCAATTTTAGTCTTTGGTTTGACCTGATCTTAGCTCGAACCCACGATCTACCTCACTGGAGGAGAGCACACTTACCATTACACCACCGATAGAGATGCCGACTTATCGTTATTTCGGCGTGCCATTTTGTTTTCCGGTAGCTGCTGATACATGAAAATGCAATATTTTGATGTCAAATTTTGACAGATAAAACTATATAAAGATATAATTTTTTTACATTAATTAATTATCTAAACATTGTTTATAATCTTTTAAAATTTTGTTTCTTTTAATATGGAATCGTTTAAATATAACGTGTTAGAATCGGAATCGCTGTTTTCGGAATTTTACCATTCGCGGCACGTTTTTTTCACTGGGGTCCCCCCTTTCAATGCCTTGCCCGGCTATGTTCCTGATGTTATATAGTTCCATAATTATTATCCAATTAAAGCTCAGATTCGTAGCTTGCGCATGGTCACAGTCGCTTCCGATTTCCTGAGCATGCTAAATGGAAAATGGTCGTCTGAAAAGTTCCAAGATGAACTATTCAATGAAAATTTTGGAGTAGCGTTCTCCGATGGCGATATTTGTATTTTCTGTTACAATATCAATGTAGGAAACATACCATCTCAACCATATTAGATCGGGAACATAGCTGATTTTTAGTATTTAAAACGCCCCTAAACATGTCTGAAGGAGAACGTCATCACGTACATTTTTTGTACATCGCTGGAAGTGGGAAGTATTTGTAACGTCAACGACGCTGGTTGTAACACAGGTGTTAACTGTTATCGTAGGTTAGGTATGTATAAACCTTGTTCTAAATGTTTTAAACGTACGATTTATTTTTTGCATTGCTTCTTTTCCAGTAGTTTATGAAAAACTTGTCAATTTATAATACTTCCAACTTGTCAAAACAAAAGTAAACAAACCGAAAAGGGGGGTGTAAACAGAGATAAAAAAAACATTCCAAAGCCAGGTTTAATTTCAATGAGATTATGTCACTTGAACTATTCAACCAGGGTATTGGATTGCAAGTATGCATCAACACAAGCAACTTTTGTCATGGTGCTGCACTTTTTAGCTCACCTGACCCAAAGGGTCATGTGAGCTTTTGTCATCACTTTGCGTCCGTCGTCATCGTCGTCTGCATCTGTAAACTTTTCATACTTCTTCTTCTTTGAAACCACTGAACTGATTTGGACCAAATTTGGCAGAAATGTTCATTGGGAGGTCCTCTACTAAATTTGTTATTTTGGTGCAGATCGGAAATCCAACATGGCCACCAGGGCCAATAATGTGTTCTGATTGGTTGAAACTTTGAAAATCTTCTTGTCAGAAACTACTCAGCCGATGGAATTGTAACATTACAGAAATTATGACAGGATGGTCCTCTACTAAATTTGTTATTTTTGTGCCGATCGCATATCCAAGATGGCCGCCATGACTCGACTTAG
>MJUT01019670.1:1387984-1404223 GCA_002080005.1 Gigantidas platifrons | reverse complement strand
GAACAAATTGTAAAGCCATTGTTTTCAAAATGGCCACCAATATGACAATTAATCCGTAATAAAATGCTAAAACAAATAAGAGGTCATTGGTACAAACTTCCATATCCATTTTTTTCAGTGATATTAATTATATTGATAAAAAAATGATCTTGGAACAGGTTCCCTGTCTGAGGAATTTTATGAAAAAATGGTGGCCATTTTGAACAAAATCTTGTGGCGACAAAAAAAATATCACATCCAACAGAACGTGCACAACACTGTGGTATTGTCTTCAAAATTTTGTACGGATATCATTTTTAGTTTAGGAAATATGAAGCTTTTTGTGTTATTTTCCATATAACTCACTGCTGTGAAACGGTCCCAATCTCAAATAGTGTTGAACACTAATTGCACACCCACCTTTATGCATTCATAATTCCACAAAAAGATGTAAAAGGTGATTCATATGTTATAATTGCACTCAAAACAAGTATTTCTACACACAATTTCTTCTATTATGATGTCAGATAAGTTATTTTCTGACAAAATTATGGCAATGTGAGCCATAATGGACCTTTCGGTCAAGATCAAAAGTGGTTCTGAGATGCATTTTGGACAGTAAATCAAATGGCAAATATTACTTCAAACATGTTCAGTTTCATTTTTCTGACAGAATAACTTATAATCTATGGGAAAAAACAAAAGTAGAGACATTATCTGCTGTTTACACAAAAAATCAGAATTCTAAAACAGTCATTAAAATCATTATTGATGGTGGCCATCTTGGGAAAATTATTGACCAAAAATAGGCAATTTCAAATGCTCATAACTTTTGAACCTTCATCCGATTTTTACAAATGAAGGCTCAAAATTCTTTTTAGATTGAGCTCTATCTAATGGTTTAAAAACAGCAAGCATCCCCTGTAATTGAATTTTGACTGGCATCTCTACCACCGATGAACCCACCATCTACCTCACTCGAGGAGAGCACACTTACCATTACACCACCGATGAACCCACCATCTACCTCACTCGAGGAGAGCACACTTACCATTACACCACCAATGAACCCACCATCTACCTCACTCGAGAGCACACTTACCATTACACCACCAATGAACCCACGATCTACCTTACTGGAGGAGAGCACACTTACCATTACACCACCGATGAACCCACCATCTACCTCACTCGAGGAGAGCACACTTACCATTACCCCACAGATGAACCCACCATCTACCTCACTCGAGGAGAGCACACTTACCATTACACCACCGATGAACCCACCATCTACCTCACTGGAGAAGAGCACACTTACCATTACACCACCAATGAACCCACCATCTACCTCACTGGAGGAGAGCACACTTGCCATTACACCACAGATGAACCCACCATCTACCTCACTCGAGGAGAGCACATCTACCATTACACCACCGATGAACCCACCATCTACCTCACTGGAGGAGAGCACACTTGCCATTACACCACCGATGAACCCACCATCTACCTCACTCGAGGAGAGCATACTTACCATTACACCACCGATGAACCCACCATCTACCTCACTCGAGGAGAGCACATCATTACACCACCGATGAACCCACCATCTACCTCACTGGAGGAGAGCACACTTACCATTACACCACCGATAAACCCACCATCTACCTCACTCGAGGATAGCACATCTACCATTACACCACCGATGAACCCACCATCTACCTCACTCGAGGAGAGCACACTTACCATTACACCACCGATGAACCCACGATCTACCTCACTGGAGGAGAGCACACTTACCATTACACCACCGATGCAGTTCATATTAATTTTAGGAGAAAATGAGTTCATGTAGTTGTTACAAAAAAATCAGTAGCCATATGTGTAAATATAGTATATATCACATACGAACTATAAAACTCAAAATATACTGGGAGTCAATTGTTTGGGAGTAATTGTCCCCCGACGCTTCGTCGAAGGAGACTATAGAAATGGGTATCGTCCGTCCGTGTGCTTTTTGGTTTCCAGATGATAACTTGTGAATGAAATGTCAGATTGAAGCTAGGTTTGGTATGTAAGTGTATCTTATGAATATCTAGGTCAAGTTCGATAATGACAATTTTTCGACTATTTTTACTAGAGTTGTGCCCCTTTTTATACCTCAAAATTGCTAAATATTTGGTTTCCAGATGATAACTTGGGAACAAATAGTCAGATTGAAACTAGGTTTGGTTTGTAAGTGTATCTCATGAATATCTAGGTCAAGTTCGATAGCGATCATTTTTCGACAAATCTTACCAGAGTTACATCCCTTTTTTTACTTCAAAATTGCTAATATTTTGGTTTCCAAATTATAACTTGTGAACAAAAAGTCAGATTGAAACTAGGTTTGGTATGTAATTGTATCTCATGAATATCTAGGTCAAGTTCGATAATGATGATTTTTCGACAAATCTAACCAGAGTTACTCCCCTTTTTTTACTTCAAAATGGTCCTTGGATGGTCTCCTTTCAGAATTATGAGTGATACAGGCTCACCTGACCCTCTAGTTTACAGTAGTTTCAAAATTTTATCTTACGATATAACCTTGGCGTCGGGGGACCAGTGGCCAACGGCCTTTTATTTATAATACTCTTATATAATTGTATTATTGCTTCCATTATGGTATGTATACTTTTCAGTCAGTAATGGAGGATAAAGAAAATTCAACTTTACCGGGTACACCTTTAATTAACACACCTGTAGGATCAAAGGATACTCCTGGAACATCAAAGGGAACACCTATCAGACCATTAACAGCAGCATATAGATCAGCAAGAAGTGAAAATGAGGTATGCAGGGTTGTCATTTTTAACCGATTGCCGATGAAAATCATCGGTTAATTTCACATTTTGCATCGGTTACTTTTTTGAAATTACAAGTGGAAAATTGATATTTTTTCACTATTTTTAGGATCTAAAGGCCTTTCCATACCAAATCTTATCAGTAACATGTCAATGTCCATTGGCTACTTAAAATCATAATGAAAACCCTGGTATGGATGTGGTAAATTGTTTATATTTGGTAACAGGTAATACAGTTGTTTTATAAATATCACAATATTATACTTGACCTTTTTATCTACACTATTTGTCTTTTTAAGCATGCCAGTCCAGTATATATTGTATATAGACCAGGCTCGGTCCAATATAATATAAAAGCCTGAAGTCGACCGACATTGGTTTCCTGTTTGACAATTTCTGTACAAACAAAGATGTCGTTTATGTGTGAGATGTGTTGGCTATAATATAATATACTGCTGTCAAATAGACATGACAGACAAATTAGCATCAACACGTACAAAAACACTTAATGACCAATAGAAAAACTATTGACAAAGATATATAGAATCTAACACCGACAAAAGTGCAAGACAGGGAAATCTCCGACACCCTCGGGTAAGATTTCCCTGTCTTGCACTTTTTGCCGTTGTTTGATTTTATTTCTCACTTTTATCAGCTGTTACCTAATTGTTTTGTTTCCATTGCTGAAGTAAATATTCAATTTATTCATATGCATCTGTGTCTTGGCAGTATTTTAAATATATTTCATAATAAAATACAATGTATTTAATAAATATATGATAAATGTAACTCAACACTACACCTGTGGCTGTGAAAAAATATTTGAATTTGGTCAAAGGGAGGTAACGTTAGTTACTAACAAGGGAGAGCACTCTATTATTTACTCAAAGTAAACAAATATTGACCGTGAAACACGATAGTTAAATTATTAGCTAGCAGAATAGTATACATACATTAATTTAAAAATACTTATGTAATAGAATCATGGTTAAATGAAAGTAATTCAAATCTGGATTGAAATTGCTGAATCGAAGTAAAGATTTTACCGGGAAAAGTCGTGTGTGAGCTGTCTTGTACCGGGGGGTACAAGACAAGGAAATCTCACACCGGCAAATACAGGAACTGCTCTATCTCAAAAGTGAGAAATTACATTGAACAAAAAATGAAACCACCGAATTTGCTCTTAAGCTTGTTGTGTCTGAGTTCGTCTCCATGTATGGGTATTTTGGTTCTTTTTTTAGACCTTATAGGATGCCACTAAAGGTGTGAGTTCAAGTTACAATTATTGTGAGGTGAACTTGATACAACATTATGTGCTAAAGTTTATTTATGTAAATGTCCATCTTGATATAGTATCTTTGTTGTAGACACAGAAGAGTCCTTCCGTAAATTAAACTTTTATTTTCTATTCTACAGGTTGTGAGGAGTAATCAAGCTCCACAAAAATCTAACACATTTGTATCTAAGGCTATGGAGTATATGTTTGGTTGGTGATACAGATCAAGACTTCATTCCCCTACACCCCGGGATCAGTGCAATGGCTGGGATATGGATGGAGTCTACCTACACTTATATTGTCAAAATCACATGAATTCTTATACTGAGACATGTATTAGGGTCAACAGCATGAAACAAATGTTCATTTTAATCTATTTATTATCATTTTTAACATCTAATCTTAAATTATGGGGGGGAAATAAATAAATAAATGAGATTAAACATACAGAAAAAAAATTAATAAATTGAAAATATAACTAGAACAAAAAAAATTTATCATGAAAAAATATGTTTGTTCTGAAAAAAGAAAAAGATAATATAAGATGTTTATACTGTATGTATTAAGAGTGGTTAAATTATAAGATGTTTATACTGTATGTATTAAGAGTGGTTAAATTGAGACCTATTATTATGTAATCAATCAATCAATTTATGACCATTTTATCTTTTAAAAAATTATAGTCGAAGTACTCTTTCCAGGGTAAAGCTCTGTTATAATTTGAAAAACAGAATGCCAACTCTCCTTAAAATAGGGATCATTGTGGTAGTGATCGTATGGTAGTTGGATTTACGACCTACTCAATCAGTGCCTATCACCACTAAAGTTGTAAGTTCGAACCCTGTTCATGGGGAGGTGTACTTGATACAACATTATGTGATCAAGTTTGTCAGTGACTTGCGACAGGTCGGTGGTTTTCTCCGGGTACTCTGGTTTCCTCCACCAATAAAACTGACCCCCACAATATAACTGGGCGCAATTTCCAATTTGGAAAGTCGCCGTCAAAAACCATAAAAGTAAAAAGTAACTGAAAGTGGCATTGAACACCATAAACCAAACCAAACCAAACTTAATGATGAGAATGTTTAGAATTCACCCAGACATTTATTATACTGTAACAAGAGGTAGTTTACAAACACATTTACAATTTAAGATGTAGACACTACAATGACAAACAAGATGTAGACACTACAATGACAAACAAGATGTAGACACTACAATGACAAACAAGACGTACAAACTATTAGAACATAGTGCATATAAATAATGAATGAAAAGGTATTTAAATGTAAAGATAGGCAATTCCTTATTTTTAAAGGAGCACATGTTTTTAAGTGTAAACAAATAATGAGTGTCTGTATGTTAGGGTGTATCATATGAACAGTATAACATATGATCTAAAGAATGAACAGTATAACATATGATCTAAAGAATGAACAGTATAACATATGATCTAAAGAATGAACAGTGAAATCTGTCTAAACTATGTACCATTAAAAATCACAGTTTTGCTCAAAATAATCATGTTAACAAAAGTTTTGCATTATGGCAGGTTTTATCATGTAATTATGTTTAAAAGTTGACATATCTTAATTGTAAATTTGATTGAATTGTAGACAGAGCAGATGTAGATACGTTCACTGGAATAACAGGCATCTTACAATGAATAGAACACACTATATTTTTATTAGTTTATCTGACCTAAAGAGACATACATGTATGAGCTATTGTAATCACATTTCATCTATTGTCATATGTGTCCATTTGCTTTTCATATATTAATCTTCGCTCATGACAAGGTGTACTCGATACAACATTATGTGATAAAGTTTGTCAGTGACTTATGACAGGTTGATGGTTTTCTCTGGGTACCCCTATATCAATCTTTTCTCAGAATTCACTTGACCAAATAGAACCAAACTAGACACCAATATTACTTGGGTGGTCATTAGCATTATTTGTGATTTTTATTGCATTCGAAAAACTCAACATGAATGCTATGACAGTGATGCTTTCTGATATAGAACCTTATGGGAATATCAATAAAATAGCCTTCTCCTAGAAATTACTATCTTTATTGAAATTAAACAGTGTATAAAAAGGATTGGGATATGATAATCTCTTGCAAAGTTTTCTTTTTTTTGTTGTATGGATTGAAATTCCAAGTTGACCTCCACCACAGAACATTGTTTAACATAGAACCCTAAAAGAATATGACTAAAGATTATTCTGAGAAACTACTAGCAGAATTTACTGTACATGAATAACCATGTGATCAAATGAACCTCTAGTATTTTTGTATAAAGATATTCGTATATTTTAACTATAACTTGATTCTTTGTCTTCTAATCTTCTACCATTTTGTAAATGTGATAAGAAAATAAATATAAGTGCTGGTATTGAGTTGTTTTTATTTAGCAAAAAATCGGTTTTGTCTGTCGTCTATAGACATTTGGAATCAGCAAATTTTAATAACAACATGATATAAACTGTTTCTGATTTANTGCAGTTATCTGCTTTTACATGATAATATTTTAATATGTATTTATTCTATGTGTAAATAATAAGATACTTGCATATGGTTTGAATATTCTTTAACAAAATAGCAAGTCATTAAATCAAAATGGACAAATGAAGTATTTTTTTCTTTGAGTTGACATGTGAACTAGATTTTTTTTTGTTCAATATTGCCAAAAAAAGTAAGACAGCTTAAAAGATACTGAAACTGTCAAATTTTCAATAGGTATAAACAATTCTTCTGATGATCACCAATCTATTATCCTGACTCATTACATTATTTATTAGATTATAACACATTGATGCATTCATATAAAAAACTTTAAAATAGTAAAAGTTTGTCTTTTTTATTCTTGTTTCATATTAATGATAATATGAAATCTGATAAAGCATTGAAATATAAAAACATTATCTTAATCTGTTAAAACTTATATATTAAGATGAAGAGACAGTACTGCCATTCTAATGACTAATAGTTTTAGTCTTCTACCTCAGAGAATATACACTCAAGATTGTAATTAAGACTTCATTTCTAACATTAAACAGATAGTGATTCAAAATGCTTGTGAATGCTGATACATCCTGAATATTAAATCATTGCTACTGTTTGTGATTAATTGGTAGACATGACATTTAATGTCTGATAAGAGGACTTCTAAACTCTGGCAGCCTGCTGCCAGGATCCTGCAAGCATCCTGGTTAGAATTAATCTATGATCCCTTAATACTTTGTGTTGATTTTTCTCTCATTGGTGGAGTAATTGTTTGCGTGCTCACCTCAAGTGTGATAGATTGTGGGTTGGGGCCCCAGTTGGGCAAACCAAAGACTATAAAATTAGTGTTTGTTGCTTTCCTGCTAAGAATTTAGTATTAACACAGACTGGTTGGCTTGGAATAAGGATGTGCCAGTGGGAACGAATCTGTGCAGGTTTCTATTGTTTGTTTATATGAGGGTTGTCTGTAAAGTTCGTGGACTACCTCAATAAAATCTGACTGACATATCCGAAATAATTGAAACTAGGATATAATTAATTACATGATATACTGATTAATTGTACAAAATTTTATCACAGTACATGCTTAAATAATTGTATTTCCGTCAATTTGAAAATCAATAGAAACTCACACCCAGAGCAAAGCAACAAAAATTCCTGACGTTCAACGACGTCAACAGTAGTAAAAGTTAACTTTTCTCGACATTTCTTACATCTCTTTAATCAGTCGTCAAATATTTTCTCAATTTTTTCCGTTTTCATATTTAGAATTATATTAGTCACTTCCTGTCTTAGTTCCGGTAAATCATCAAACCTCTGTCCACAGAGAAATGATTTAATGTACGGAAATACCGCAAAATCCATTGGCGCTAAATCGGGACTGTATGGAGGATGCTTCAGACATTCGAATCCAAGTAAATCTAATTCTAGTTGAGCTGTTTGGGAAGTATGTTCTGGTGCATTATCTTGGTGTAGTATCACTTGGTCTAGATTGGCAGCTAAATGAGGACTTTTCTTTCTCAGAGCTTGTACCAAATCTCGCCTCAGTACCTAACAAGATAAACAGACTTTTTACCGTATTGCATCTATAATATAAAATCGAATTGATAAAATTAACTATTTCAGATGAACACATTTTTGAAATGTTTATTACATTAGTTTAAATTTACAGGAAAAAAAATTAATTCAAAAGTAATTATTATGTTTATTACCTTTGAGTAGTAATCAGAATTGACAGTCTGGCCACGGGGAACAGCATGTGTCAGTAGTAATCAGAATTGACAGTCTGGCCACGGGGAACAGCGTGTGTCAGTAGTAATCAGAATTGACAGTCTGGTCACAGGGAACAGCGTGTGTCAGTAGTAATCAGAATTGACAGTCTGGCCACAGGGAACAGCGTGTGTCAGTAGTAATCAGAATTGACAGTCTGGCCACAGGGAACAGCGTGTGTCAGTAGTAATCAGAATTGACAGTCTGGCCACAGGGAACAGCGTGTGTCAGTAGTAATCAGAATTGACAGTCTGGCCACGGGGAACAGCGTGTGTCAGTAGCATTCCTTTCCAGTGTCCATAAAGAGAATAAGCATATTCTTTCCCAGTGATTTGGTTATTTTTGCCTTCTTTGGTGGAGGAGAGTTACAGTTTTTCCACTGACTTGACTGTTGTTTAGTTTCCGGATCATAGTAGTGGAACCAGCTTTCATCGGTTGTAATTATTTGGTCTAGAAATCGTATGCCACCACGATTAACTTTTTTGATAAATTGTTTTGACAATTCCACTCTTTGTTAAATGTTTAGCTGTAAGAATTCGCGGTAGCCATCTAGCACATACTCGGTTCATATTTAAATCATTTGCTAAAATTTGGTGCGCTGTAGTCTTAGAAATTCCACATTTGTCTGCAACTTCACGGACTGTTAGCCGCCGATCACCGTTAATAACGTCCCAAACTTCATTTTTAACAGCATCGGATTCTCTAAAAGATGGTCTGCCTTCCCGCTCATCGTCTGCTAAACTGTCTCTTCCGTCTGCAAACCTTTTGTGCCATTTGAATATCAATGAACAGCTTACTTTACTATGTTTCTCTGACTGTTTTAAGAACTTGTGTGTTTCTGTTGGCGTTTTTCCGATGTCCACGCAAAACTAAATCACCGCCCGTTGCTCCACCTTTTCCGCAAACGTCCCTTTTTTTCAGTAATGCCGATCCTGTCTTCAGCGCTTCAAATCCAGATTTCTCAGCCATTTCGAAACTTTAACTTATCAAATTTAGCAGATGTAATGTCAAGAGTATTGTCGACGTCATAGTGTAAGTTTCATGTGAATTTTCGCAGAATTTGATACATAGAAAAACAAAAATTAAAAACAGCGACTCGCATGTTATGTGGTATTTTTGCCGTGCTCGGGGTGCGAGTTTCTATTGATTTTTAAATTGATGGATTATTTAAGCATGTATTGTGATAAAATTTTGTACAATTAATCAGTAAATCATGTAATTAATTATATCCTAGTTTCAATTATTTCGGACATGTCAGTCAGATTTTATTGAGGTAGTCCACGAACTTTACGGACAACCCTCGTATCTGTATTGCAGTTGGAGATCCAATTATAAAGGAGGGAAGGTTGGGATCTCATTACCTGGTATAACAGTACCACAATTTTGTGCCTACCCCAAGCCAGGACCTGGGTTTCCAACATCATATACCATGGCTTTTTGTGTTCATTGAGTGGAGGTGATGGGTGATTGTTCATTTTGTTGATGTTGGTGAAAGTGTTGACCATCACATCATTTTCCTTTCATAACAATACAAATGTTTTGAATTTTAACAGAATATTTTGGTGGATCTTTTTTCATGTTCATGTACACCAACAATCTTCCATGTTTACTTCGAAATTTTATGCAATTTAAAATTTATGCGGCCATAACTCCTAAATGAACATACATACTAGATTTTGAATCTCAAATCCGAAGGAGTGATCACAAAAGTCTTCAAGTCTCATATTTTAACCATTTTCATCATATTTTTAAGTTTAAAACAACTTTGATAATGCAATATTATTAATATGTTTGATTCCTAAGGTAGTTACATCCCATATTTTCTATCAAATGCACCTGGCCATGAACATTTTTAAAATTAGCCATTCCTGTTTTATTTTATTTTTAGCTCGCCTGGCCAAAGGCCATGTGAGCTTTTGCCATCAGGTTTCGTCCGTCGTCGTCTGTCGTAAACTTTTCACATTTTAATCTTCTCCTCAGAAACCACTGGGCCAATTTAGACCAAACTTTGGTGGAATGGTCCTTGGATGGCCCGCTTCCAAATTTGTGTCCGGTGATCCCGACTTCCAACCAAGATGGCCGCCAAGCTAAAAATAGAAAAAAGGGGGGATGACACTTTAATTGTCCATTGCTGCTTTAGTATAAGTCAAAATGAGTTCAAATTTTAACTGCAGCTACATGGCAAGGAGTAATTTAACATATATTCCGGGTTTTTCTGTGAAATTTTTCTTTCAGCCGATTTATACCGATTATGCAATTTAGGCATATTTTGATAAAAGATCACATTTAAATTTTCTCCTCTGAAACCGCTAAACCAAATTAAACCAAGCCTGGCAGGAATGGTCCCTGGGTGGGTCCCTTTCAAAATTGTGTCTGACAGTCCCACCCTCCATTCAAGATGGCGGCTGTTACTAAAAAATAGAAATTTCTTCAATTGTCCATTGCTGCTTTAGTATAGATAAAAATGAGCTCAAATTTTAACTGCAGCTACATGGCAAGGAGTAGTTTAACATATATTCCGGGTTTTTCTGTGAAATTTTTCTTTCAACCGATTTATACCGATTATGCAAATTATGCATATTTTGATAAAAGATCACATTTAAATCATATTCTCTGAAACCGCTGAACCAAATTAAATAAAACCTGGCAGGGATGGTGCCTGGGTGGGTCCCTTTCAAAATTATGTCTGACTGCCCCGCCCTCCATTCAAGATGGCTGATGTTGCTAAAAATAGAAATTTCTTCATTTCTCCATTGTTGCTCTAGTATAAGTCAAAATGAGCTCAAATTTTAACTGCAGCTACATGGCAAGGAGTGGTTTAACATATATGTAAGCTATTGCCATCACTTTTCGTCCATCGTCCGTCCGTCAACATTTCACATTTTAATTTTCTCAGAAACCACTGGGCCAATTGCAACCAAACTTTGGTGGGATGGTCCCCTTCCAAAATTGTGTCCGGTGATCCCGACTTCCAACCAAGATGACCACGAAGCTTAAAATAGAAAAAAGGGGGGATGAAATTAAAAAAAAATCTTCTCTGAAACTACTCAACCAAACTTTGCTGAAATGATCCTTGGGTGGTCCCCTTCCAAAATTGTGTGTGGCATTTCAGACCTCCGACCAAGATGGCCACCACAGCCGAACTTAATTTAACATAGGACCCTATGGGAAATTCCCATCAAAATCTTGTCTGAAACCATTTGCTCAATAAGAACTAAATTTTGATGAAATAGTCATTGGATGGTTCTCTTCCAAAAATGTGTCCGGCGTTCGGCCCTTTTACCAAGATGGCCCCTACAGCCGAACTTGGCTTAACATAGGACCCTATCGGAAATTCACATACAAATCTTCTCCTCAGAAACCACTGGGCCAATTGCAACCAAACTTTGGTGGAATGGTCCCTTGATGGCCCCCTTCCAAAAGTGTGTCCGGTGATTCCGACTTCTGTCCAAGATGGCCACCAAGCTAAAAATAGAAAAAAGGGGGGATGAAATTGAAAAAAAATCTTCTCTGAAACTACAGAGCCAATCTTAACCAAGCTTTGCTGAAATGATCCTTGGGTGGTCCCTTTTCAAAATTGTGTCCGGTATTTCAGACCTCCGACCAAGATGGCCACCACAGCCGAACTTAATTTAACATAGGACCCTATGGGAAATTCCCATACAAATCTTCTTGTCTGAAACCATTAGCTCAATTGGATCCAAATTTTGATAAAATAGTCATTGGATGGTTCTCTTCCAAAAATGTGTCTGGTGGGTTGGCCCTTCGACCAAGATGGCCCCGACAGCCGAACTTAGCTTAACATAGGACCCTATGGGAAATTCACATAAAAATTTTCTTGTCTGGAACCAGTTGCTCAATTGGAACCAAACTTTGATGAAATATTCATTGGATGGTCCTCTTCCAAAATTGTGTCTGGTGGTCCCGCCCTCTGACCAAGATGGCTGCACAGCTGAGCTTAGTTTAACATAGGACCCTATGGGAAATTCATATAAAAACCATCTTGTCTGGAACCAGTAGCTCAATTAGAACCAAACTTTGATGGAATAGTTTATTCAATGGTCCTTTTCCAAAATTGTGTCCGGCAGTCATGCTCTCCCACCAAGATGGCCACCACAGTGCAGTTCCGTTGTTATTGAAAGCAGCTTTGATCCAGGTGAGCGATTACAGGCTCCTGGGAGCCTCTGGTTTTTTTAAAGATAAAAACTTCTGGGAAGATGAAAAAACTAGAGGCTCCCAGTAGCCTGTAATCGCTCACCTGGTTTTCAATTTGACATCTTAAGTTGATAGAAAATGGGGGTGTTACACATAATTTTGAAAGTGGGCCACCAAAAGATCATTTCAACTTATTTCTGAGCAAAAGATTTTGATGTGATTTTTATCTCATAATATTCCTAAATGGAATAAACTGGTTGAAAAAATCTCACAGAAAAACCCAGAATATATGTTAAACTACTCATTGCATGTAGCTGCAGTTAAAATTGGAGCTCATTTTGATTTATACTAAAGCAGCAGTGGACAATGGAAGAAATTTCTAATTTTTAGTAACAGCAGCCATCTTGAATGGAGGGCGGAGCTGTCGGAAAGAATTTTGAAATGGTACTACCCAAAGACTATCCCAGCCAAATTTGGTTTAATTTGGTTCAGCGGTTTCAGATGAGAAGATTTAAATGTGATTGTTTATTAAAATATGCATAATCAGTATAAATCGGCTGAACAGAAAAACCCGGAATATATGTAAAACTACTTCTTGCCATGTACCTGCAGTTAAAATTTGAGCTAATTTTGGTTTATACTAAAGCAGCAATGGACAATTGAAGAAATTTCTATTTTTAGTAACAGCAGCCATCTTGAATGGAGGGCGGGGCTGTCAGACACAATTTTGAAAGGGACCCACCCAAGGACCATCCCTGCCCGTTTTGGTGTAATTTGGTTCAGCGGTTTCAGAGAAGATTAAAAAAAATATGCCCAATTTGCATAATCGGTATAAATCGGCTGAAAGAAAAATTTCACAGAAAAACCCAGAATATATGTTAAACTACTCCTTGCCATGTAGCTGCAGTTAAAATTTGAGCTCATTTTGACTAATACTAAAGCAGCAATGGACAATTGAAGAAATTTCTATTTTTAGTAACATCAGCCATCTTGAATGGAGAGCGGGGCTGTCGGACACAATTTTGAAAGGGACCCACCCAAGGACCATGCCCGCCAGGTTTGGTGTAATTTGGTTCGGGGGTTTCAGAGGAGAAGATTTAAATGTTAAAGTTTACGACGTACGACGACGGACGCCAAGTGATGGCAAAAGCTCACATGGCCTTTGGCCAGGTGAGCTAAAAAGAAGAAGAGATTTTGGTTCATTGGACGAATTACCAGATACTAATTGATACATACCAATATTCATTAATTTTTTTCCTCCAATTTAATCATCTAAATTGATTATGGAAGTCATATGATAGCTCCATCATAGTGGGGGATATCATGAACAATTAAATAAATCAAATCAAGCCATATTTAGGTCACCTGACCAAAATGGCCATGTGAGCTACTCCCATGACTTTGCATCTGTCATCTCTTCTCCATCATCTTTATAATTTAGATAAAATTTAATATTTTGATCCATCTCTGAAATTACTATGCCAGTTTTAACTATTCTTTTTAGAGAGGATGTTTGTTAGGTCATTGACAAAAATTCCTCATTTTGTCTTGATCCAGGAAAGAACATGGCCGTCAGGACATTTTTTTTTCGATTGACTAAAGCTTGAAAGATCTTCTGTGGCAAAACTCCAGATGCCACGATATAGCTGTAATACTGCTAAAGTTGGCGTTAAACACCAATCAATCAAAACAAAACTACATAGTACAAGTGATGTTGGTGAAGTCATCTACAGATTTCTTGTTTAATCTTGTTCTTGTGCAAATCAGGGGGTGATGGGCAATTTGTGTCTGAGAAATTACAAACTTGCATATACCACAACAATGTGTGAATAACTAGACGAGCAATTCAGGTTAAGAATTGCCTCTAGTTTAAAATATTATAACAATTAACATATAGTTTTGTTGATATTGGTGAATTGTTGACCATCACTGTGTACTCAATACACCATTATGGTGTAAAACCACTAATTAATTTCTTTAAGGTTTTCTACTAAATTTGTGTTTTTTTGAGCCTACCTGGTCATTTTATCTTAAGTTTAACCTTTCCAAGACCATATATTTTCTCAAACGTACATGATTCCTCTACGTTCTGTCAAAATATCAGGGCATGTTTAAAATCTTGCAGTGAAATGCCATGCTACGGAAAACACCTCTAAAAATAGCTCGGTCACCCCCAAGAAATTCAGTATTTATAGGTCGTGCATCAAATTCTCCATAGAGGTATTAAAATACAACTATGTCCATCAAATTTGGGCTCAAAATAATCCCTATATATTTAACTTCAATTATCAATTTTAATTAGTCCATTCCATTCAGTAGTTTTCACAATACTGCAAGGTGAAAGGAACTTTTTTTCTTGAAAAGGGACTACTTTCGTATATGTTCGAAGCTCTGATTGTTGAATTAGTGGCTTGACACCTAAATGTGATAAAGTTTGTCAGTGGTATTCTGCGGGTAGTCCGGTTTCCTCCACCGATAAATCTTACCCTAACGATATAATTGAAATCTTGTTGAAATTGGCATTAAATACCGTAACCCTTGTTTAAAATTTCTTTTCATAACATAATATGGCCATATTGAAAAATCTATAAAATAGTTTGGTTTTAAACTTATTTATTTTTTTCATATATATATAATTTGATATTAACATAACGAAATGATATAAAATATAAACTGGAATGATTCTGTACAATAACTCCCTGATTTATGTTAGATAATATTGCATATATTAATAATGAAAAATCATTTTAATGAGCATAACTTACAGAGGGATAATCTCAAAAGTAAAAAAAAGAAATAACGGAATTTTCAAGACAACAAAATTCTCTAATTTGCAAAACAAATGCTGAAATGGCTAAAATATATTGTAATTTAATCAAAGAAAACTTCTAAGATATACAATACATAAACTTAAATGTAACAAATTTTAAATTTATATATGAGAGACAACATAGATCGTCCGTCGAAGATTTCCTGTCCATGTGTGACCAGTAAAAATATACCAACTTCCATGAAAGTGTGATTTGACAAAAGAAGCGGCACAGTAATGATCATCACATACAAATAAACTTGTGTTAACAGTCACCTTGAATTACTGGCCGGCAGCTGTAAACAGCCTGTTTAAACCTTCTTAAACCTGTAAACAGCCTGTTTAAACCTTCTTAAACCTGTAAACAGCCTGTTTAAACCTTCTTAAACCTGTAAACAGCCTGCTTAAACATTCTTAAACCTGTAAACAGCCTGCTTAAACATTCTTAAACCTGTAAACAGCCTGTTTAAACCTTCTTAAACCTGTAAACAGCCTGTTTAAACCTTCTTAAACCTGTAAACAGCCTGTTTAAACCTTCTTAAACCACGTATGTGTTATTTTTAACTCAAATAAGTGTCCACCTCATTAACACAGCCAGTCAAAATTTATCCCATCATAAAAAAAATATCATCGGTAATTTAACATTTTGAGGTGTTCTCAATACATTAATCATCGGTAATTTAACATTTTGAGGTGTTCTCAATACATTAATCATCGGTAATTTAATATTTTGAGGTGTTCTCAATACATTAATCATGGGTAATTTAACATTTTGAGGTGTTCTCAATACATTAATCATGGGTAATTTAACATTTTGAGGTGTTCTCAATACATTAATCATGGGTAATTTAACATTTTGAGGTGTTCTCAATACATTAATCATGGGTAATTTAACATT
>MJUT01019670.1:1375030-1387318 GCA_002080005.1 Gigantidas platifrons | reverse complement strand
ATATATTAAAAATTGCTGAGTTAGATTGCTGTCAAATTAGAATATTAAGTATATATGTACCATCTACACACGCTTAGACACATGTCTTATGTCTATCCCTAGATTTTCCTTACAAGATAAGGTAACACTTCGATCATTGAAGCTCCATTTTTTATGGAGCGGATGTGGTCGAGTGGTCTAGGGCGCTGGACATAAGGCTAAGCGATTGGTGCTGCAGTGTATCAATGGTGTGAGTTCTAATCCCGTCGAGGGAAGAACAAAAATTTGACAGCTCAAAAATCTAATTCTAACACTGTTTGGTTTAATTTTCAGACATATATATATATATATATATATATATGTGTTATATAGATATTAAATAGCAGTGATTCAGCTAGGCACTGATCTCAGGACATTTGCCCACCTATCTCTAAAATTTTCCTGAAGAGCTTTATAAAAATTAGTTTAATTATTAAAGAATGATAAAACTGGCAATAGTCCTGAAGATTTCAAAGTCTAGCTGAAACAATGAGTAGTATATAAATTTACATCTAAACTTGATGTTGGAAAAATGTATAGCCTGCCACTGCCTTAACTTGAGAGGAATTTTTTGATGATTTGAATTATTTTACGACTATTTCTACAGTAAACTTTTAATCTATGGTATATCATCAGCTAAACAATCACTAAAACTTGCTAGCAACCATTGCAAAAAGTAATTTGACTTAAATCTAAATCAAGCCTCACTCAATTCTTAAATCGACCCACTAGGTCGTACAACAGATCCCTACCGTGCCTAATCTTTCATATTTGTAAACTTAAGCTAAAAGGTTCATTACTGGAGATCGTGTGTAACCATGACAACATTCCCTTTAAAAAGACGAAAATAAATAAAGGAACAAACGGTAAAATCAAGCACCTGTTTCAAAAATGTTCAATTGAGATCACAGAACATTGGGTTACAAATATAGTTACAAGTTAATATAGATGACAAAGTGAAGCTTATGTAATAGCCATAACTGACAGTGAACACAATAAACAGGGATATACATTGTACAATAAAACCTGCCTAATGTGACCACCAAAATCAAAGGTTCAATTGTTTTTGTCCTTTGCTATTTTAGTCTATTATCTAATATGATGTGGTTAATGACAATAATTTTGATTAAATATTAACGTATAATATGATATGATATGATTATGCTGAATTTAACAAATTTAATTTCAAAACATACAAAAGAAAAAAAAATATATTGAAATTTTCTGAAAAAGGAAACCCCGAATAATTATGTATTTCAGTATGTGTTAGTCTTGCAAAGTGAAACTGCACTTTTTGTTCAACAAATGATATTTTAATTTACAAAGTGTAATCAGATAAAGCCTTGTATTGTTCAACATTAATAGACCTTTTTTTTTCCTCAAAATAATATACCACAATACTCAATTTAACACTTAGCAGGGCTTTCAATATTTTTAAAGGGCACCAGTATTTCACTATTCACAGGCGTTAGCTTTTCTTAAAATTTGAAAATTTTCCATAACTACAGTTATGTGACAAAAGTTTTTCACGTTTACGAAGTCACGCTAAGTTATGCGGTTGAAGTTTGTTGATATTTGAGAAGCTATAACTTTATGATAAATAACATTATACTCCCCAAACATTCAATATTTAGTAACATGACCTTTAGCTTTAATGGATCAAGTGGAGAGAACGGATATATAGTTCCTGCGTAAGGAATTAAATGAGTGATTCGGTCTTTTAGTGATTAAAAAATATTCAGAGTTTGGCAATTAAAGAAATTGTCCGTATAATTGGTCGGCACTTTTAAAAGTGCCAATAATTATATTTGGGTTGCAGGTTGGCACCTTTATAATTGCCGATATATTTTTTATTCAGGTCGGCACTTTAAAATTTGCCGATATTTCACTACAGGTCGGCACTTTTAACATTGCTTATAATCCATTGATATTTATATACTTTAGTCGGTAGTGTTTATTCAGTATGATGTCTAGTTGGCTGTTTTATGTGTTTCTCATTTGTTTTCAGTTTTTGATGTTCATTGTCTGTTTTTGTCTTTGTCAAGACAAAACAAAAGTGCCAACTGCCGACCTTAGTGTCAACTGCCGACCTTAAAATAGGTAGACACCAAAACAAAAGTGCCGACTGCTGACCTTAAAATGGGTAGACATCGAAACAAAAGTGCCGAATGCCGACCTTAAAATAGGTAGACATCAAAACAAAAGTGCCAACTGCCGACCTTAAAATAGGTAGACATCGAAACAAAAGTGCCAACTGCCAACCTTAAAATAGGTAGACATCGAAACCAAGGGAAATCAACAGATAAAGACAAAACAAAAGTGCTGACTGCCGACCTTAAAATAAATAAACATTTATTTTAATTCTTTTGCGTATTAATTTCTTGATCATGCCGGAACTATTTGATCCGTTTAATCCAGTTGAGCCGCTTTAATTACATGTCTTATTCATCTTGGAAGAGGTCGATATAAGTTTGAAATACACACACTTTAAATGGAATACCAAATACTTGTGAGGGTCCGGACTAGGTGACTTTCTGAATGAATTGTGTGTTGTTCATGTTGTAATCGTATTTTAGTTAATCTCCAAATGTTTTCATATATTAAGGTCTGGTGATTGGGATGTCAAATCAAGACAATCGACATAATTGTTATCTTTCCATAGTTTTGTCTGTACGAACTGGTGTACACGGGGCGTTGTCATCTTGGAAAATACTCCGATTATTTTAGAATTTTACAATGATTGAAAAAAATATTAAGAGTCAAGGATGTCTGTACTTAACCGAGTTAATATTTCCTTCTACATATGTGATTGTACCCACCCCGTCTTTACAATTACATCCCAAAACATTAGACACACAGGCGCCACCATTACAACTTCCATACAGTCCTAAGCATTGCGTGTTCCACATTTCCTTGGATTTTTGCCACACATACACATGTGAATTTTCCCCTAACACCATATTTCATCAGAAAATATTATTTTATTCCATTGTTCTCGTATTGTCCAGTAAAATCTATTGCGGCACCATCGCACATGATTTTTGTCTATTTTTCGACAAAATTGTCAGTGTTTTCGGAACAATTGTTTTGTGAAAGCAATTTTTACTCAATCGTCTTTGAATTGACCTTTTACAAATCAGAACTGGAACAGACTGATTAAATTCATTCATCAAATCGTGTAAGCATCGTCTATGATCCTGTTTGACAAGCCTTATCAATGTATGCTCAACTTGCTAGCTCGTAGATCTGGTTTGACCTGTTCGCGGCTTGTTTTCTATATTTTTCCATTGTTCAATTTAAACAAAAAATTGTACACACTGCAGATCGACTAAATCCAATTATCTTTGCGATTTCTGTTTTTTTATCCATCCTGGTGTAGCCGTAATACCTGCCATTTATTGGTCAGGACTCATCTCTTTTGTTTTTCTAGCCATGTTGGAAACTCCCTCTTTGTAGCATTTACGTTTTATGTATGCACGTGGAAATTTCGTCACTGACGCGTCATATATTGGAAATTATGGTGTCTAAATTTAGTAACATAATGATAAATATCAATAAAGTTATAAGCAACCGAAGCACATTCTTATCTGGTAGCGTGACGTTGTGTACACAAAACGTGAAATACTTTTGTCATCTAAGTGTATCTAGTGCAACAGTCTTTGAAATTAGGACGTACCAATTATCATTTAAAGTGGGTAAAAGTACCTGGTACTGCCCCCTACTGAGTGGCCTGCACTTAGTTTCATTCAACCTCATTTCTGTATATTACTTTGCCATCAAGAAAGGTTACCTGTGTAACAGTAGAGCATATTTTACCTCCGTAAAATGTAATGTCCCTGATAGGATTCAATCCTGGGACCTCTCGCACTGTAAGCCACCATTCTACCAACTGAGCTAAAGGAGATCTCCACTAACGCAGTTAGCAGAGGTGGTAATGAACCTACTACGGTTCCTATAACCTTAGGTAGGGGGCGTTGCCATTACACTCCCCCCACCTAAAGAATCATCATACCTTGATGACGAAATATCAAATACCAACATTTAACCTGACCAGTTTTCTTGTTCTGACCATGGTGGGTTACTTAGCTGGGCACCAGTGTAACAGTAGAGCATATAATAGCTCCGAAAAATGCAATGTCCCCGATCGGATTTGATCCCGGGACCTCTCGCATTGTAATTCACCGCTCTATCAACTAAGCTAAAGGAGATCTCCACTAACGCAGTAAGCAGAGGTGTTGGTTATGAACCTACTACGTTTCCTATAACCTTAGGTAGGGGCGTTCCTGTTAAAACTGGTTAAAAAGGTCCACTTATCAAAAGACTGAATAAAATAATAACAATGAACCTTTTGTTTTGGTACTTGAAAAATATAATTTCACTGAAGACAACAAACTTGATGCTTAGTCATAAATATGTCTGATATTATATACTGGGTATATAATAACTTCATTCTGCCCAATGATTTAAATCTGAAAAAAGTAGTCCATACTAAACATCTATCATTTAAAGATATAAAGGGAAACATAGTGTATGAATTGAGTATTGATAATTCATAATTTGTAAGTTTTTTTATGGGGGAAATTAACATCTTAACTGTTTCCTATACAAAATAACATATACACATACTTTAACACAAACTACTTTTTAAATGAACTTTTCTCGATTAATTTACTTGTACCTGGGGAAATGAAACTCTTATTATTATTCCAGAGTGTAAAGTGAAAAACATATGAATGGCATTTTGTACTCTAAATATTAAAATTGTGCAATATATTTCATAGATCTAATTAATAATTAACAGATCCTGTCATACTAATTAACACAAAGGTGTACAAACCACAACCTGACTAGAAATACAACTTCATTCAAGTCAAAAAGAAAAAAAAAGCATTCTGACAATTTATTATCGTTCATAGTCTAAGTTTTCAAGAATATTTCCAGAAAAGGAAACAGAAAAAAAACACCATTTAGCTTCGAAAAGAAATTCTTTAGCACAAGTGGAGTTATCTCTCATACATAAAATGTTCAGAACTTGAGTTATCTCCCTTTCAACAATTTTTTTTTATCACAGCTTCTCTCATTATTCAATTACAAAGTTAATTATATGTATTCAATATTATTTTATTGGCCACGTTTTGAGATGATTGAGAAAACATATTAGTTAAAAATTCTGAATATGTTCAAAAATTGATAATATATATAACAGTGCAGGTTATAGAGACATTGTTCTTTTTCTCCCTGTAGAAAAATAATTTGTTTTAATAAAAATATTAAATGGCATAAAAGATTTGAAGTAACATCAATATTTCACTAAAAAGTCATAATTTGATAACAACAAAGGCATTAACCAGCTTAACATCATTTCTAAAGAAAAAAATATTGTCATGACAATATCAGAAAAAGTACAAATAAGAACATAAAATAAATATAGTAAACATATCTTAATTTTTGTTACCAAGATTGAAGAATATGTATATTTTACATACATTTTGATAAATTGGTATTTTTTTTTTTTTATGAATTATGTATTTTTTATTGTCAATTAATATACAAGCTGTCACGATGTTACCGCAAAAAAAAATAAATTAAAAGGACAATTCTAGTCCATATATTAATTATTTAAAAGGCTGAATTTCCTAAGTTTTTTTTTGCTATATCAATTATATTTCTAAATCTACCACAAAACTTGCCCAAAATACAGTCAAACCTGCCTTAAAGGGCACCTCTATATAACAAATCACTGTCTATAAAGGGCAGTCTCATTTTTCCCATGAATGAACAGTGGATATAATTTCAAGCTGTATATAAAGGGAAGATTTTCATGTTCCATTGAGTGTCCTTTATATACAGGTTTGACAGTAGCATGTTTGAAAAAATGTGAGAATATTGTATTTGATAAGAAAAGTAAACACTTTCTTTGATTTGTAACAATTTTTTTTCTCACAATTTCTCTGCACTTTATATATACATGTATGTTACATTTATCTCTTCTTGATATCACTATTCCTACCACACTCCCTCCCTTTTAACCCCTGTCATTGTCTTTGCTAATTAACTGCCATGATTTATTACTTCCTTGTCAATTTGTATTCAAATCAAATCATTCAATTTCTAAATAATAATTGAAGTGATCACATTTAAATAATTATAATTAATTTTCTTGTCTCAATTTTCAATAAAAATAATTTCCTTGTATTCTGTTACTTAATATGTTCATTTTATGTTAAATTAAAAATAAATTCCATTTCATTAAATATACTTTTAAATCAAATTGCTGATCTGTTACAAATGAAATTCCACTTATCTGTGTACAGTCAAGCCTGTATTAAGAGGTCACATTTGGGACAAAGAAAAAGTGGCCTTATAAGACAGGTGACCTCTTAAAAGAGGTTAAATTATTATGAAATTTTCTCTCACAAGACAAGAAAAGGTGACCTTTAAATACAGGTGACTGCTTAATAGAGATGACCACATGAGCAGATTTGACTGTCTTATTTTGTGTCCTCAAAAACAGGTACATCAACAGATTCTCAATGTATGTTTTTTTTATTGCTGTATTTCATCTTACAAAAACAATCATGTGAAACCAATCTTGAAAGGTATAGTGGCTGAGATTTGAGTTATTATTATCTTTTTTACCTAAATATTTTAACTTGGAATATATTAAAAACATAAATAAACACCAATTTAGATCATGTCTAAGTGATGGTAATAACAAGATTTACAACTGATTAGTCTACAGCTATCGTGGCACTGCAACAACAACAACAAAAAACATAAGAAAATAATCGAAATTGAAGATACTATCCCTTTAACATAAATATTTGAAATACACTAAGTCATATGATATCCATAATCAAGGTCATGACCTTCACGATCATATAAGGTCATGACCTTCACAACCTTAATAAGGTTAGCTTGACACATTTCATTATTATCTGTCCAGACTCCACATTGTACAACAAGATGTAGATCGATGTCTATGACATTTAAACAAAATTAAATATTTTTCTGAGCACCATTTTAACAAATTCCCTAAAGAAATTCAATCCTTTCCTTATTGGAAATTTTCCTTAATCTATATCCTGGTTACAGCTATCACCATGGCAACTGTTGTATCAGCGACCTTTTCTTGTTTGTCAGTGCAAACACAAGCAGTTCAAGGTCAAATAAATTATGCTGTCAATTCCATGCAAATCAAGACATGGTCAGTTTCATCGATCAGCATTGCTGTCACTTACAACTGATCTAAAAATAGAAAATTAATTTCATGAGTTATATTCTATGCAAGAAATTATAATTATTATTTTAAATACTAGTACATTCAAAAGAAATAATGGTATTATTTTTTTTTTCGAACATTTTTCAGAGGTGTTATATATTAGTCATAAAAGCTGTATTGTGTCTACACATCACAATATACAGTAGCTGAAATACTGCTAAAATTGGGGATAAACACCAATCAATCAATCAATCAATCCGTATTGTGTCTCTAACAAATAGCATGCCACGATATAGCTTAAATACTGCTAAAGTTGATACTAAACACCCATCAATTAATCTAACATAATAGTATTCTGTTATTTGTACATATATATATTTATATAAAGGCTGTCTATATTACATGATAAATAGAGTACAAATGTAAGCAGCTCTTTTTAGTCTGTATTACTATCATGCAAAATAATATGGAAATAAGTAAGAAATTTACATTCAGCATTTTGGAGTTCACGAAATTTTTGTAAACAAACAAACAAAGATTAGTATGTTTTTAACATGTCAACTGACATTTTCTTATAATTAAGTTAATAACAACTTGTTTTGATGAAAGTTTAAATTGTTTTAACCTCAGACATGTGTGATTTTTGTATATATTTTTATATTAAAGTATTTATTTCCCATCCCTTATAATACTTTTGTCCATTTTCCATTGGTATTGATCATATAATTTTAGGAGGATTGTCTGATCAAGGAAGGGCCATCACGGTCGTGATCGTGTGGTAGTTGGATTTACAACTACCTGTGCAATCAGTGCCTATCGCCACTAACGTTGTGAGTAGGAACCCCTTTCTTGGCCAGGTATACTCAATACAACATTTAATCAAGTTTGTCAGTGACTTGCGACAGGTCGGTGGTTTTCTCCAAGTACTCTGGTTTCCTCCACCAATAAAACTGACTGCCATAATATAACGTCACTTTCAACAATATTTCAGCTATATCGTGGCAGTCAAGTTTTATTGGTGGAGGAAACCGGAGTACACCGAGAAAACGACCGACCTGTCGCAACTCACTGACAAACTTAATCACATAATGTTATGTTGAGTACACCTGGCCTGAGCTGGATTCGAACTCTCAACTTTAGTGGAGATAGGCACTGATTGCACAGGTAGTTGTAAATCCAACTACCATACGATCACAACCACGACAGCCCCTCTTTTCTAACGTAGTTGTAGTGATGAGAAATAAGTATATATAACTAGGAAGAACTGTTTTAGATACCTAAAACTTATGTCTCCCCTTAATGCGGCCATCTATACAACCATCTATCTCGAAAGACAAAAATGTTATGGCCCGGACAAGAAAATACTATTTAAAAAACCATTATTTGACCTGAGGTCAAAGGTCAAGGTCCCATGAAGGTCATTACGGTACGCGACACACCACCTTATGGTCATGCACCCACATACTAAATATCATTGACCTATCTCGAAAGACAAAAATGTTATGGCCCGGACAAGAAAATACTATTTAAAAAACAATTATTTGACCTTGAGGTCAAAGGTCAAGGTCCAATGAAGGTCATTACAGTATGTGACACACCGCCTTATGGTCATGCACCCACATACCAAATATTGACCTATCTCAAGAGAAACAATTATTTGACCTTGAGGTCAAAGGTCAAGGTCCAACGAAGGTCATTATGGTACGGGACACACCGCCTTATGGTCATGCACCCACATACCAAAATATCATTGACCTATCTCGAAAGACAAAAAAGTTATGGTCCGGACAAGCGTCGCTGAGAAGAAGCAGAAGTGGAAGAAGAAGAAAAAATCAGACTAAAACAATATGTCTCCCTTCGTTCGAAGGGGAGACATAATTATGTTGCGACTATGGGGAAGTTTTATACTAAATAATTTTTAAATAATTAACTATTATATATTATCTACTAATTATTATTATTTTCACCTGATTTTCATACTAAATAATCTATTCTCTCCTAACTGCCCAAATAGGAATAAACGAAAAATAAGATAATTTAAAAAGTTGAGAAATACGAAAAAAGTCCAAAAATTAGGCCAACAAAAATTAGAAAAAATTGCATTGGTGCAAAATTTACAAAAACATAGTCTTTGTTCTATAAAGGTCAACACATATGCACATTAAAACAAGTTAAATTGAAGACACTTATATCTCAAACCTGTCAAAAGAAACTTCCCTTCTCACGGAAAAAAAGGCAGAAATTATTTTAAAAGAAACTACCAGTATATCAATTGTATCTTTTGATAATAGAAATATGTATCAGTAATAATTTACTAATAATTCTTTTGAAAACAAAACCTGTTTTTAATCAAAGGTCTTGACCCCATACTTTGAATATAGAGCATGGTATTAGTTATTTATATAAATATCCCTGATAGTCTAAATGAATGTTAAGACTTAGTAATCTTTAGATCTAGCTTTTCAATTGAATATAATCAGGCAATCAACTTTTGCAGTCAATTTAAAGGAAGTCTAAACACTATAATTATTATTTTTCAAATATTATGTCTTGTAACAGTGTCTTATAATTTATATAAATTATTTTCATAGCCTTTTTGAAAAAAGAGGTTTTGAGATTGGAGAGAACATTCTGAGTTCAATAAGCCAAATGTATTTGACAATAAAATATGCTTAAATCAATGAAAATACAAAGTGTCTATGCTGTGCATTCCAAAAATAGAAAAAATATATATACAAATTGTGTGTATCTTCCAAATATGCAAAATTTCTGATTTAGGGCCCCTTTTAGCCCCATTTCATTGACAAATAGTGATTGAACAACATGATCTAGTAATGGTATTCACAACAGAAGATATTTTGTGGCATTTCTGATTCATGTCTTTAAATACAGAATTAAGATGGTTGACCACCTTTCTGGGTCACCTATTTTTATTATATAAGTGAAATTTTGCCTAATAAATTTCAGCTACCATATATAGTTAGAACTTTTGACTAAGAATGAAAAAAAATTCAAAATTAGACATAACAAGGGCAACGCATCCACTCACCTAAAAATTTGACCCGGTGACCTTGACCTTTGACCTATGACCTTGAAAATCAATAGGGTTCCAGATTCTCTTAAGGACTAAGAATCTACCAAATTTGGTCAAAATCCATTGAAGGATGTTGATTCTAGAGTGTTCACAAGGATGTTACGCAGTAAAAAATTTGACCTGGTGACCTTGACCTTTGACCTTGAAAATCCATAGGGTTCCAGATTCTCTTAAGGTAGAGACGGACACTAGTCACGTGACTTTTAAGAACATTGAATACAAATGTGGTAATAATTATTAATTATGTTTGCAGTATTTCTTACGAGGTATTTTGCTTTTTGAATTTTCTACATATGATTTGTACAAGTTCTCAAATTAAACTGAAATGCAAATTTAATACAGTAATTTTCTTATCAATAATACATTACATGTGTAAAATGCTATCTTAAGAATTTCGTCAAGGGAGGTAATCATGTCTCAAATGATATTAGAATATGATGAGTTTTGCATTTTTTTGTTTTTGCATGTTCCTGCCCTGGAAGAATTGTAGACAGCTTAATTTGCTAACTATATCACCTAGAAAGGAAAGCTTTCCCTTACAAACATTATCTTTGTCTGTTTTATTTTCATTTATTCAATGTCTTGTTAAAAAAAATGAAAAATGTCGAAAATGACAAAAAAGGGTATATGTCAGGGTGTCTTTCTAAACCCCTAAGTTTTTTTTATGGTTGGAAACATATCTTTATTTTTTAATGATATGTAGCATGGATATAAGTAAAGTGATATATCTCTTTTTTTTTTAAACTTCATCGACACAATTTTTTTCTATTCCCCTTTAAAATCAAATTTTGTTGGATTTCACCAAAGCCAGTTACAGGCTATATTGCCAAAAAAGGGTAGCCATTTTGAGAAAAAAATGAAAAAATTATAAAAATTTATGTCTTAGATATTCCAAAATATTCATTTATCATATTATACTCAGATAATTAAAAAAAATTATATGCAATGTTTTTTGGGTACCTTAATGACACGGAGGAGTGAAAAAAATGACATTTTTTTGGACTTCAAGAGAGGGGTAACTCTTTCAGGGAATATTTTTAAAATAAGCCTGGAATGCTATTCTCAAATTTTGATATTTTGTTAGGTATTGTTGACTCAGGCTAACTTGGCCGGGAGTGGCTATCGGTCGTAGTTCAATTGGAACCTTCATTTTAATTTAGGGTGGACAGGTAAAATAGTTTACATTTGAATTCACTGATCCATTTAATTAGAGTCAATTGCCAATTATTATACCCTTTATATTCTATACTATGCAAACAACAATACTATGAATAACCGATTGTTGTTATTTGTACGAGAACCTGGTGTTACATATAAATAGTAGATTCGTCCACGGTCATACTTTGAAGTTCAAACAGGCCGGCCAGGTTACTTTGTAACATCAATACACCCCAAAGAACAATATATATGAAATTCAAAAAAATTCATCGACTAGTTTTTTTTTTGCCCATAGTGTCCTTCTCTACCTTAAGGACTAAGTATGTACCAAGTGTGGTCAAAATCCATTGAAGGATGTTGATTATAGAGTGTTCACAAGGATGTTACATGGTAAACAATTTGACCCGGTAACCTTGAGCTTTGACCTATGACCTTGAAAATCAATAGGGTTCCAGATTCTCTTAAGGATTAAGTATGTACCAAGGTTGGTCAAAATCCATTGAAGGATGTTGATTCTAGAGTGTTCACAAGGATGTTACGCAGTAAAGATTTGACCCGGTGACCTTGACCTTTGACCTTGAAAATCAATAGGGTTCAAGATTCTCTTAAGGATTAAGTATGTACCAAGTTTGGTCAAAATCCATTGAAGGATTTTTATTCTAGAGTGTTCACAAGGATGTTACGGAAGGACGGACGGATGGTAGCATTACTATATCCCTTCGCAACTTGGTTGGCGAGGGGATAAAAAAATCTAAAGTACTGTATTTTTATCTTTTTCCCTTTGATGTATTCTTTT
>MJUT01019670.1:1360871-1371266 GCA_002080005.1 Gigantidas platifrons | reverse complement strand
TTTGGTATCTTAGATTTACGGCTTCTGATTATCCCTTTGGTATCTTAGATTTACGGCTTCTGATTATCCCTTTGGTATCTTTGATTTACGGCTTCTGATTATCCCTTTGGTATCTGCAAACCCTTCCTATACGTACACACCAGGACCTTCTCTCTGTGTTATAATCATCAACCTATAATGGGGTTCGTGTTACTCGATCTTTAGTTTTATGTGTAGTGTTTTGTTGATCGTTGTTTGTCCTTTTGGCCATTGTGTTGTCTGACCTTCTTCAATTTACGGCTTTTGATTATGCCTTTGGTAACTTCAAACTCTTCCTACATGTATGTGCATTGAACCAGATAGATGACAATGACGTAATATGATAAAGAGAAAACAACGTGTTTATTAACTGATTTTAGCTATCGTGTCTGGTTTCATTGCTCCCAAAGCTTTAAACTATTTTGTCTTTCCAATCTTTGGATTTTGAGTGGACATGATGAAGGTCATTCCAGAATCGTGTCGCGACCACTACATTTGATAAATATGTTTTTTGTTTATTAAATAATGAATGTGAAAATTTACACCTTTTTACTGTAGAAATAGAAGTTTATTTCCGCTAGAATTGACCTTGGAACTCTCCTATGTCACTGGCTTCCCAACTCTTTAAATGATTAAGTGATGTATGTGTTAATATCTGTTTGAAAATGATTGTATTTTACAATCATATTACAGATATTTAGTTGAAAACTCCATGCAAAAAATGACAAGATAAAAACGGGTAAAAAAGAGTTATTTGTTTATAATTTTTGATTTAAGAATCATCAGAACCTCCGTTAACTCCATCTAGTGGCCTTTGTGGATTTTTGTTTTATTATATGTCGCCATTTTCTAAATTACAAATGTACGTCTGCGCAGTGGAAAGTTCAGTGAACCGTTTCATTGACATGGATGACATATTGTAATGTCCATAGAAACAATCTTGGAGTTATTTCCTTGATAGAGGGTTGCTGCTAACAAGGAAGCTACTAGTCAGAGATTCCTCTGCCGTTCGACGACTTTTTACATCTGGCTGTTGTCGTTGAACGTCAGAGCGCTTGCCATAAACAAAACAGCGGATTTTCCTCACACAGAAGCACATTTCCACGTTTTGTGACTATCAGATTTTATTTTCTATCCAAAACTCTTATATAAATCGCTTCACCAATCATTTTTCTATTAATTCATAACCATCTTACCCTCAGAAATTGGTGTTACACTCCATTACAGCACAATTTCCCCAGACCATATGATTTCGTCATTTTGAACACTGACATTTTGAAATATTTGTCACGTGACTTCGAGAGAACTACTATTACCGCAATGAAAATGGGAGATGATTTGCATATATGATCTGACCTTGTCCAAAATAGGGGGAAACGTAAGACATGCTCTTTCCGAAGCCCGCGGATAACACTGCCAAATGAATCTTTTCTATCCAACATATTTTGTATTATTTCCTTCTGCTCTGATTTGAGCTGTAGATGGAACTGTTTGTCCTGCAGAATACGCTTGATATCGTCTTGTTTGTTTGCTTACGTATGCTAATTTGGCGCACTGCATTTAGTATCTCCCATCATGCAATGCATTGCTGTCATCTTTCAGTTAGTATCGCGAGATCACGTGAAAAAAATGGCAGTAATCGAGTGTAACACCACTCTCTGAGGGTAAGATGGTTATGAATGAATAGACAAATGATTGGTGAAGCGATATATATTAGGGTTTTGGATAGAAAATAAAATCTGATAGCCACAAAACGTGGAAATGTGCTACAGTTGAGATGCGGAGGAAAATCCGCTGTTTTGCTTATGGCAAGCGCTCTGACGTTCAACGACAACAGCAAGATGTAAAAAGTCGTCGAACGGCAGAGGAATCTCGGACTAGGAAGCTACTGAACCAAGGGTTCCTAGTGGTTAAGTTGAAGCCATCACTTCGGAAGTGTTACTGTAGCCACAATGACTTGGTTAACGTTACGGTACGCAGTATACGTATCACAAATGACCATGGATATGTACCGTTTGTCATAATCACAATCCGGTAGTTTTCTTATTCATGACTTATCACCGGGTTTGTAACACGACAGGTGCCACATGTTGAGCAGGAGCTGCTTACCCATCCGGAGCACCTCAAATCACTCCCGAATTTTGGCGGGGTTCGCGTTGTTCGATCTTCAGTTTTCTGTATGATATTTTGTTGGTCGTTGTTTGTCCTTTTTTGTCATTGTTTTATCCGCCCCTTTTCGATTTACGGTTTCTGATTACCTCTTTGGTATCTTCAACATTTTACCTTTTAGCAACATAAACAGAGAAAAGGTTGACTGTATTTTCAGAACAGTCTATTTCGTCTTAATCTATGTTTTTAATATACTTTCCTTGTCAAAATATCAAAAAAAAATATATATATAACCCAAATTGAATACACTATCTGTTTAAAAAACATTAAAACAGATTTTTAGATATTGTATAAAATTTATTTTTAAACATGTTGTCAAGTTGTCTCGAAAGAGTAGTCTTTCTTTATGTGGGCGATAAACAATTACACAAATTACATATTAAATTACTTGTAATAATACATTCGATACTCATAAACAACTAAATAATAATGTTTAAAAATAAACAATTGCAAAACATCGTTTATATTGATAAAGACATGCAAAGGGAGATAATACAAATTTAACAATTTCATTATATTCTCATGGTTGTATGGAACTTGAAATATGAAAATGTCAAATATTGCATTGTGGTATGCAAGAGTAAAGATGTCTGGATGATAGCTACAATGTACATGTATGCTAGTACTTTGTTGTGTGATTTTCTGTTTTATTTAATTGATGAATATACGGTTGCTTAACGTCCAGTAACAAAAATAAAAAAAAAAATTCAGGACAAGAAACAGCTAGTAAAAAATACGACAGGGAATCGGAAGCCGTAAATCGAAAAAGGACAGACAATACAATGGTCAACAGGAAAAAAAGACAAAAGATAAAAAAAAAGTTTTACGATAAATTACACAGAAAACCGATGATCGAGTAAGACGAGCCACACTGCTCAAGCAGTGGGTGAACTCAAAATCTTAAAGACTTGACCCATTCCATCCTTCAAACTCGTTCCTGTCCTGAATATATCTAGAATACTGCTTACTAGAAGTTATAACCAATAACCAACCCATCTATCAAAATCTACAATAGAGATCTTTTAACGTGCCGGGAGCGTGACACTCCCCGCTATACTAAATGAAGCGGTCATGCATGTGTTTTCTATATGCGAGTAAAATGCCAATCCTCACATCAACCCACAGGTGGGCAGCGATGCTAAAGGTCATTATCTTGAAATTTATATATAATATATTTAATCTTTGTGACTCAGAAGATGTCATTAGTTCTAGAAATACAAGTAAAATATCCATACATTGTACTATTATAATGGTTTTTTAATTCATTTACAGAATCAAGTCTTGATCAGATTCACACCCCAAATATTAATTAAAAATCGTATTACAATCGAATGGAAAGCACTTGGCAATTCGACTTACCTATGCCTCAGATGATAATCGGTTGGAAATCAAATGGAAAATTGTATCATGAGATCGCACCTTATGTAGAGTTTGAAGATATTAAAAGGGATAATCAGAATCGGTAAATCAAAGAAGGACAGACAACACAATGGCCAAACGAAAAAGGACAAACAACGACCTACAAAACATAATAATGTTTCAAATATATAATTGCAAAACATCATTTCTATTGATAAAGACGTGCAAAGGGAGATAATACAAATTGAACAATTCATTATACAAAACATACACAGAAAACTAAAGATTGAGTAACACGAACAGCACTAAAACCCGTGGGGTGAATCAATGTGCTCCGGAAAGGTAGACAGTACCTGCTCCACGAGTGGCACCATCGTGTTAGTCTAGTTACAAACTCACAGCACACGACCTTAACCATCATTTAAATATTAGATAATTCACACCTCCATTGGAAGACACAATAAGGAAACTATATTTAATTTTGAACCAAAATCTAAGCACCAATACCATTGTTTATCATCTTTGCGCAAGTCACAGAATACTTTTTCAGCAAGATGTTGATTTCTTCGCAAACACTCTTTCAAACAAGGGCAACGCAAAGCGTGGCGTATCCCATTGCCTAAACATTGGACCCGGTGACCTTGACATTTAACCTATGACCTTGAAAATCAGTAGAGTTTCAGAATCTCTTAAGGACTAATTATGTACCAGGTTTGGTCAAACTCCATTGAAGGATGTTGATTTTTGAGAGTTCACAAGGATGTTATGGAAGGACGGACGGTCGGACAGAAGGAAGGACGGAAGGACGGTAGCGTTACTATATCCCTTCGTAGCTTCGTTGGCGAGGGGATAATAAACGTTAGAGAAAACCAAATGAGCAATCAAAAAGATAAAATCCCTGGCTTAATAGTTTAGTACACAGAAAACGGCGACGTTTTAAACAGTCGGAATACAAACTGCAAGCTCGAGCGGAACGTAACATGGGAGTGGTTGCTAAAATACAGTACTATCAAGGTGTGAAAAATTCGTAATGGCAACGTGAAGTCTTCAGTTTTGTTACAGTAGCTGGTAGGAAGTTGACGATTGAGGCTGAGGAAGCTGTTTCTGTTGTTTCTTTGGGGGTATATTAATGGAATCATGTCAGCAAAGTTTGGATTATTAAGCCACAGGACATCATCAATATGCCCGAATGTCAGAATAAATGCTTGTTTGTGCATAACCTCTGCCTCGTAGTAGTAACGGAAAAGATTGGCAATAGGGGAGCAGTTTGTTCCCATTAACATGTCGATGGTTTGTTGAAAAATGTGGCCTTCGAACTCAACCAATATGCTACCGACAAGGAACTCTAACATACTGATGACTAAATTTTGTATGTATCGCCCTTTAAGTCGTGCTCGACAAGATAAGTTATTTCGTGACCCAAAGCTATAGACTTGTAACATTCCTTACCATTTTGAAAGTAAAACGCGCTGTGAATGATTTTTGTTTAAATTTTTATGGGATATCATGACTGTGTTAAGACTTAGTGTTGAAAAGTCAAATATTTGGATAAATGAAATCTTCGAAATGGATAGATAATTAAGTTATCCAGAAGGTCCAAAAAGTATGATTGTAGTCCCTCTGTTAGGGCAGACAAAATTGTTCTCATGGTTTCTGTGATGTGATGTGATGTGTTGTTGTTTTTTTTTTTTAGCTTTGTTTGTCTTCGTCCTCTGTGAGGGCCCATGTGGCTCAGTGAGTTAGGTAGTTGTGTTACCTAACACCTCATACAACCCTATCACCAATATGGCGTGGGTTTGCGCCCGGATTTGTAAATTACAAAAAGGATGTACTCGACTCGCAACCGCAGGTGATAAAGTTTACCAGTTGCTTGCCCATGGTTTGTGGTTCTCTCCGGGTACTCCGGGTTCTTCCACCACTAAATCTGGTCGCCATGATATATCTGAAATATTGCTGAAAATAGTGTTAAACAACAAAAATCAAATCAAAGCAAATCTACGTCCTGTGTCTTGTGTTCCCAGTGTCTCTGGATTGCACATTCTTGTTTTCCCTCGGTTTTCTCTAACGTTTAGTTTTTATTATACAAAACCCGGTTTTTGGTTGGATCCATATTGCTCATCATTTTAGTTTTCTGTATTGTGTTGTGTTTTCTTTGTCTTCACTCTGTGTTTTGTATGCCCAATGTTGCCAGTGTCTCTGGATTGTCCATTCTTGATTGCCCTTTCGGTTTTCTCTAACGTTTATTTAGACAATTCTTTTGTTGAACAAGTGGATTATCTTGGGACGGTCTTGAAAGTTCTGTGAGTTGAGCCCTGGCAATCGTCACAAAGGCACAGCTGATTTATTTGAGGACATATTAATATATATCAAAGGTCAACTCGATTAATGTAAATGTATCAAAGCGCACCACAAATGGTCAATATTTAAATCAGAATACAATTTCATTTAGATATACCGAGGCAACTTAGCAGTACCTTCATTTTCAAGCTAAATTCTTTATTCATGTATTTGGGATTTTATTTTACATAAAAAGTACAAAACTGAGCCAAGGCTTTATAAGGTAGACATATAAATATATTGTAATTTATTAGGGTTGGTTAACTTTCTTTTATATATGAAAGCTTAGATTTTTATTACAAATTGGATTCATCAGTAAATTATGTCCAAGTATTTTATTTAATTTTCATAGAAGAAATTATTTTAGTCTGATAATTAACAATAATTATCAGTAGTATTTCGAAATAAGTAGAAATCTTTTTATCTTAAGTATAGATTAATTTTAACATGATCTACATGGGATACATGAAAGAAGTGGAAGCTAATGTCTGGTTGGCAACGCTGGAGGCGGCGACGACTGTGTCAAGTAAAGATACCGAAGGACTTTTGCAAGTAATAAAGGATGTTCCGTTACGATTAACTTTGGAAAATTCAACATCAAACATTTCATCATAAACTTTAATAGTAAATATATGCTTGATTTATATGTGCATGATGGTTATATTTATTAGTATTTGAGTAGTGCTGAATGCTCCCACATTTTTTTGGTTATGAATTCGGGAGAATTCAGGACTTAAGGTAGGGAGAGTGTAATATATTGGGGTTGGTTAACTTTCTTTTATATATGAAAGCTTAGATTTTTATTACAAATTAGATTCATCAGTAAATTATGTCCACGTATTTTATTTAATTTTCATAGACGAAATTATTTTAGTCTGATAATTAACAATAATTATCAGTAGTATTTCGAAATAAGCAGTAATCTTTTTATCTTAAGTATAAATTCATTTTAACATGATCGATAAAATTGGAAGTTGTTTAGCGCTAAATTTTGAACTGGGACAAGCATTACTTCAGATAAATTTTTCGTAGTTTTGGATCATGACACAATGACTATACCTGGTATATATAGGGGAATTCAGCTACTGTTGAGATTCAGTCAATATTGACTGAGAAATTGACGGAATTCCATTGTTACATTTCTTACAAACTTCATTTTGGCAACAAAATATTCACCGGCGATCGCACTTCCGGTTTATAGTTCGTCTTCATTTTGTCATATTTGGGGTGTATTTTACATTTTTAAAGCTAACAAAGTATTCAGAACATTTGTTGGCCTTCCAGAATTGTATTTATAAATATGTTTGTTGGTTAATTTTATATTTATGTGCATTTGCTAAGAACTATATTTTTATGCCGATTAATTTACCGACGTTGTCACGTCCTTGACAAACAGATGAAGCGTATTTTTGTCAGTTCACGTCATAAAGTTTAAGAACCCGGGAAATTTGAATATAAGTTTTTTTTTATTAAATATTATCTGTTTTCCACCTTGGCTTACAAGGGAAATATGAATTATTTCGATGTATTAGGGGGAAATAGTTAGTTGTCAGAGAAGTATGAATTTGTCAGGCACCTGTCAGCCAGAATGACAAGCGCAGATTGGTCAGAGAAGGGTATAAATACGGCACAAATTCAGAAGATGGCAGATCGCATCCCAGTCTTGGTACTGGACACATCAAGAGCCAAAGGTAGTCTAGATAAGATAGCTAAATACCAATTATAACAACAAGATACATCTTTATAAGTTTAGGTACATCTACAAGTAAATTTATAAGGAAACGAACCAATAATGGAAACAATATATATTTAAAACAATATTTTCATCACTTTAAAAAATAATTAAGTCTATCGTTTCAAACTTATTCTGCAACAATCAAGATGGCGATTGTCTACATTTACTTCCGTTTCGGACTTTTTATTAAAGATCATAGAGTCATTACTGTTAAAGAATACAACATTATGAAGAGTTTTTAAAGATTTATATGGAATAGTAAAATATATTTTCATGTCATGCGATGCGATCTCCCACCACACTGATGCTCCGATTTGCTTACTAGTATTTGGAATTTTTGGATAATCATTTGGAACACAACTATTAACCAAGTTTTACAACGGAAGGCCAACATCCTACTTGTTTATTTCGTTATTATTATTATTATATAAGGTTATGCTGTAGAAATTTATTATTACTGATGAACATCAACAGAAATGAATACAATTACTGACAATATTCGTAGTCTTTATCGAAAATGTACCCTAATGTTAGGTGGAAATGGCCATTATATACTATAACTGAATATAATTCTCATAGAGCGTGAAGTGTAAAATATGCTTAAGAAAACGAAAATTATTTACGTACTTTACTGGATAATGACTTGACACCTTATAATAGTCACACCTTTGTGTAACATCTCACCCAGCATGATGCTGTAGTCATAAACCATCCCACGATGAAAAATATAGTTGATAAATATTCGAAGTTTATATACTTTACAAAGGTACAGTGAATAAATTGACCGTGAAATTAGTTTTTTTTATGACGATGTGGCCTAACATATGCTAATTTTGTGTATACTGATATAGCATATATATACTTAACAAAAAAGTTTAACACCCTATAAAAGTATACATAAATGGTACAACAGGGCCAACGATATTAAAGTAATCACATAGTGGAAACTTCAATGTGTTTTGCACTTTGGTCAATAAATTTATTCGACCCCGTTGATGGCGAAGTGTACTCGATACAATATTTTGTGATAATATACAATTATTGACTTTTAATGAGGTCTACTCATGACTATATGGACCTGATCAATCATTGACCAGGTCCGTATAATCATGAGTAGACTGAAATTAAAAGTCAATAACTTCTTTATTAGATAATAAGGAATTTTTTTCATTTAATAATTGTTTTATCATTTTTCAATATTATTATTTAAATATTAAAATTTGGAAATTTTATGAAAACTTTGAAATTTATGACACTTTTTGAATATTTTATCATTTAGTAATTTTATGAAAATTTTGAATTTTTAGGAAATTTCGAAAATTTTGAACTTTAAAAAAAAAATGATTTTATAATTTTGAAATTTTTTGAAAATTTTATGAATGAGTAAGACGCAATTTGACTGGTCGACACAACTTGACATCTTGGCTTTGGTTGGTCGGTGGGCAAGCCCGAATATACCTCACGCGAGGTATACAAACTGCACGCGAGGTATACTCACTGCACGTGAGGTATACTCACTCTGAGGTAGAGTTGAGAAAATGCTGTTTAGGCCAATAAGAAAGAAGCAAAATTCCTGATCATTTAATAAACTTTGTTAGTAACTTGCGGTAGTTCGGTGGTTTTCTCTCGGTATTCAGGTTTCCTCCACCACTAAAACTGACCGTCACGATATAACTGAAATATTGTTGAAAGTGACATTCAACACAATAGCCATAACCCTCAATAAGTTGATAACAAGATAACAAATTGAGTGGTTCATACAAAACAAATTGTGCTGACAAGGTGATTATTTAAAGTTGACTGCATTGCTGGGAGGACGTGTATGTAATATAAATATAGATATCAAATTTAGTGTCAACTACGAGTTTCTGGAATAACATTCATCAGGTACGCCCAATGTCAAAATAGTTGACAGCCAAATAATTTAAAAGTCTCAAAAAAACAAAAGCTAAACATAAAAGCCACACATCGGCTAAGATCTTATATGCCTGAACGAGGAGAACATCAGTTTTAATAAGTGATTAATGATGTTTTTAAAAACGAGATGACGTTTCTCAGTCATCTCTCATCGAAGGGCGAAGCCCCTGAGATGAGAGATGACTGAGAAACGTCCTGGAGTCTCAAAAAAGATATTTAATCATTTTATCGCTATGATAGTATGTTTATCAAGGATTTGGTAATGTGACGTCATTAAAACGTCATATTAGAAAACAGCGATATTACTACGCGAGTCCTTGAGAACGCTTAGCGATTAGAGATAATTGAAATCATCTCAGCGCTTACGTGATATGAAATATATTGGTTTTAAACATCAACGATAAAAATCTAATAGTCCACCAGCAGAGGTATCAACCCAGTGATAGAAACACTGACTCCTGGGCAGATGATACACTCGAGAACTAATAGTCAACCAGAAGACTTATCGACCCAGTAATAGAAACACTGACTCCTGGGCAGATGATACACTCGAGAACTAATAGTACACCAGCAGACTTATCAACCCAGTGATAGAAACACTGACTCCTGGGCAGATGATACACTCGGGGACTAATAGTCCACCAGCAGACTTATCGATCCAGTGATAGAAACACTGACTCCTGGGCAGATGATACACTCGGGGACTAATAGTCCACCAGCAGACTTATCGACCCAGTGATAGAAACACTGACTCCTGGGCAGATGATACACTCGGGGACTAATAGTCCACCAGCAGACTTATCGACCCAGTGATAGAAACACTGACTCCTGGGCAGATGATACACTCGGGGACTAATAGT
>MJUT01019670.1:1344997-1359956 GCA_002080005.1 Gigantidas platifrons | reverse complement strand
CGGGGACTAATAGTCCACCAGCAGACTTATCGATCCAGTGATAGAAACACTGACTCCTGGGCAGATGATACACTCGGGGACTAATAGTCCACCAGCAGACTTATCGATCCAGTGATAGAAACACTGACTCCCGGGCAGATGATACACTCGGGGACTAATAGTCCACCAGCAGACTTATCGACCCAGTGATAGAAATAAAAAAGTAGATATACAATATAGTGTGCATGACCCGTTTCAAGAATAATCTTTATCAGGTACGCTCACTATCGAAGGCTTAGAAAGTCCAAATAAAAATCAGGACATGATTTTTCGTCGAGCGTGTAATGTTATTTGCACATGTTGACTGGCTTGTTAAATAAAGGGTTTACATTTTATTCCATTATTCCAGAACAAATATGTTAAACAGTAATATATTTGTCTACAGTGTACACACATTCCTATCTGTATATTCAAAATGTTAACAAATCACATGTTTACAGGTGTATCATATATTTGGCACAAAATATCAATTTTCGCAAACTTCTAAGAATATTTTGAAGATACCAAAGGGAAAATCAGAATCCGCAAATTGATCGAAAGACAAGGCAAAAACTGTTTTTAATCTTGGTTGAGTCTTACAAATAAGGGTAAGAAAGGGTGATCGCAATTTTAGCGTAGATTCTAAAGTTGTGGAAATCATAAGTGGATCTAGGGAAGGAGCCTTTCGGAAAAACATGTCTTTGCCAAAATGTGGCCCACCCACTACACATTTTAAACCCAAAATGTAGCCCCCAAGCGAGAAGAATGAATTTGCATGTATGATATGCACTGACCTTTTTAAGAAGAAGGAACTGCTCACCATTCACCCCGGTTTTTGATGAGGTGCGTGTTGTTAATGTTTTTAGTTTTCTGTGTTGCGTTTTTTGTTTGTTTTGTTTATCTTCGTCCTGTGTCTTGTGTACCAAATGTTTCCAGCTTCTTTGGATTGTTCATTCTTGATTGTCTCTTGGGTTTTCTCTAACGTTTATTTTAATCAAAGTAGGTCTGTTGTCAATTTTAAAGTAAATCAAGTGTATAATTTTAATCAAGTTATTATTGACTTTGAATGTACTCTCTAACATTTTCTGTGAAGATATTATGTTCAAAATCGGACAAACAATTGTTGTTCATTTTTTTATGAACATTTAAAGAAGAGCTTGAAGATACCAAAGGAGCAATCAGAAACCGTATATCGATTAAGAACAGACAACACAATGGCCAAAAGAAAAAGTACAGAAGGACAAACAACGATCGACAAAACATACATATAAAACTAAAGATCAAGTAACACGAACCCCACTAAAAATCGGGGGAACTCAGGTGCTCCGGAAGGGTAAGCAGTTCCTGCTCCACTAGTGTCACACGTCATGCTAATCTATTTACAAACCCGGTAATAAGTCGTGAATAAGGAAAGGACCGAGAAGTGTTTACGACAAGTGGAACATATCCATGCATAGTCATTTGTGACACAGATATTCCATTACGGTCAACCAAAAGCCCTAGTCTTCACCTTGGAATTGAAATGTTAATCAAACATGGATCCCTGTTGATTAATCTATACTTAATCGCTTGCTTGTTATACACGGCACGACAGGTCTTTTGAAGTCTGTACAGAAAGCAAACATCGACCAAATTGAGCTAGTTGACTTTTTCAATTGTATATTAAAGAGGCGTACTTAAAATGGCACCTCGTACGTTTAATATTGTTTGTTTAGATCTCGTATCAAGGGTAATCTCTTCGGAATAATAATGCAGTATTATAATTCGGTTTAAACCTATTTTGTAATTCTTATTTATGACTGAATTTTTCACTTAGATTAGATTTACCTTAATATAATATTATGACAAGAATAAAATGAGAGAACACATATATGATCGTCGTAATCTATAAACATGTTAATTAAACCTACAGATAATATACATGCTCTTCAATTGGTTGGTTGGTTTGTGGTGTTTAACGCCACTTTCAACAATATTTCAGTTATATCGTGGCGGTCAGTGTTACTGGTAGAGGAAACCGGAGTACCTGGAGAAAACCACCGACTTATCGCAAGTCACTGATAAACTTTATCACATAATGCTGTATCAAGTACACCTCGCCATGAACGAGGTTCGAATCTACAACTGTTGTGGTGATAGGCACTGATTGCACAGGTAGTTGTAAATCTAACTAACATACAATCACGACCGCGACGATCCCTAATGTTATTCGAAATACCTTACCTATTAAGGTTGCCCTAATAACTATTTTGAAGCTAAAATCTGACCAAAAGGAACAGTAGTGTTTTGATTTCCTCACATTTGGAGCCGCTGATCACCCGAAAACTGCTTACCACTGCACGTGAATATATGAATACATTAAAAGGTAACAGTTATTTCTAATAAGTCTAATCACAGCAATGATACATCAATATGGGTTATTTTTTGTTGAACTTTGACTTATGAATTGAAATATCAAAATCTAACGTTATTGTCTAACCAAACCAAATGAAAACATAATAAAAAAATTAATATCAGTCAAATGAGCCATATCATGATGAGAAGAAGTTACATTCGATGAGATGATGACATTCCCCTTCTACTAGACCAACACTCTTAGTTAGATTTACATAGTTCTAGCTGAATCAATAACAACAGTCTGCTAGTAGACATGTCACTCTACTCGAACATTTTTCTGATTTCGAGCCAACCAGTCTTTGCTCTTTCTCTTTAATGTTGCGTGCTGAGCAGCGAAGGAACAAATACCAATTTTACAGTCCTTGTTTTGACACGACCAGGGGTCGAATCCACGATCTACTCCACTCGAGGCGAATACATTATATCACATATGCTGTTCAGAAGAATATTTCCCGAATATTTCAATTTATATACACTACTGTAGCTACAATGATAACAAGAAGGTATGCATCACACCAATAGTTTGAAAGACTTATTAAAAAGTAATTTTCAATGGAAGTTCTAACTCCTGGACAATACAATAAAACATATACTAGTAACGTCAAGATCCTATTCACAAGAAAGGATCGATGTTACAAATCGCAGTTTGACATTCATAGTAAAGTCTAACGGTGAGACGAACCTTTTGTCATTTTTTAAGGCAGTAACTACTTGTTTCTACTCTAGTCACGCATTTGATGTTGTTCGAACGTTTATATTTGTTTTATTTGTACAGTATCGTCATTTCCATTGGCCATGTAACATTGTTAAATAGTTTCTAGACGATACGTCAAATACACAATGTAAGAGCTAGATATATTAGCAGTTTCTAGACAATACGTCAAATACACAATGTAAGAGCTAGATATCTTAGCTGTTTCTAGATGATATGTCAAATACACAATGTAAGAGCTAAATATCTTAGCAGTTTCTAGACGATACGTCAAATACACAATGTAAGAGCTAGATATCTTAGCAGTTTCTAGACGATATGTCAAATACACAATGTAAGAGCTAGATATCTTAGCTATAGTTTCTAGACGATATGTCAAATACACAATGTAAGAGCTAGATATCTTAGCTATAGTTTCTAGACGATATGTCAAATACACAATGTAAGAGCTAGATATCTTAGCAGTTTCTAGACGATATGTCAAATACACAATGTAAGAGCTAAATATCTTAGCAGTTTCTAGACGATATGTCAAATACACAATGTAAGAGCTAGATATCTTAGCAGTTTCTAGACGATATGTCAAATACACAATGTAAGAGCTAGATATCTTAGCAGTTTCTAGACGATATGTCAAATACACAATGTAAGAGCTAGATATCTTAGCTGACACTTTTGCTGTTTTGATCTTCCATCAGTGGGAACCGAACCAACACTATTGGTACACTGCAAGACTGATTTCTCTTAGCCTAAGGACGAACCCATTAGCCCCTCTCTCTAGGCCACATTAATTATATAAAAATAGAGCTTCATTGACTTAGGTGATACATTGACATGTAAGGTGACACTAAAGGCCGTTACTGTATCTGTGTTAAAACGTTTGGTGATGGTATATCCATATTTTTTGTTAATTTGACGGCAATATAATTCAGCATTTTAAATTATACATTGCCAAGTTAGTATAATTCTTCATATGATACAGTCACTAAGTCACTATATATAAATATATATATTACAATCGTCTTAAGCCAGAAGTAATCGTAGAATGTGTATATTAACACCACTGAATACCGATTATTTAAAAAGAATATTTACCATCGCCACACTCAACAAGTATAATATTGACCTTTAGTTTCATCCTACATGACAATTTAGGTTTCACCTCGGTCAATGAAGCTATATCTTATATAGGGGAAGTGGCCGAGTGGGCTAAATGGTTCGGTATTATGCTAAGCGAATCGGTGTTGTATGATACCAAACACGTGGGTTCGATTCCCTCTAAGGGAGGAACAAAAGTAATAAAAATGTCAGCTTAAAAATCTAACTATTACAATGTTGGATTGGACTTTCAAGTGTACATATAAAATATCTAACACGCCTTTCAGCATCCTTTCAGTATCGAATGGGAAGATACGTTGTATGATTGTCCCTTGCTTTAGACGATGTCGGTGGGTTTCTCCTGGTCCTCCAGTTTCTTCCACCAATAAAACTGACAGCCACGATATAACTGAAATATTGTTGAAACTGCCGTTAAACACCATCAAACAAACAAACAAACAAACATTAAGACGTGGTATATATGTTTCCTGTGAATGTATGATATGATTATGAGAAATCATTCTATACAATGAATAATCAAAAACATTGAATGAGATTGCTGCCAATTCAATAATTAATAAAAAAAAAATTGATGTGTATATAACATCGCCTCACACATCAGCACAAGTATAATGTTTACCATCATCGCCAGCCAATGGTCACGGTCCTCCTTCACTCCTCTTACCGCTTGGCGATGTTAACAGGAATTTAGTGGTCACACAGTCACAGTTTTAAGTAAATACAGCCAATGTAACCAATCAGAATGCGGATTTCAAAAAGCAAATGTTTTGTAAGGTATAATATGCAAACATAAAATGGACACGTGTAGGCTTTACCATGAACAACTTCCAAAAATCAAAATGATGATTGTTGGGACACGTTATGCTTTTTCAGTTAACTGTGTATATATGAAGCGAAATGAATGTCTTGTGCTGATTGTCTGAAAATGAAATAACTTTTTGGGATGTAGCAGACGGCAGTCTACAGAAATTACGACGTTACAGCAAACGCATCCAAGGGTGAAGAGAAGGAGGCCGATCGTACCTCACGCCTAGCGAAGATGAATGTCGACATTTAGTCTCACCTTATTTGACAAGGTACCATCTCGGTTAAAGAAGCCATATTTTCAAATAGAGTTTGGCCGAGGGAGGTAAATTGTTCGGTATTATGCTAATCGTATACGATATCTTTTTGCTACATGGGCCGTCATGATTGTATAATAGTTAGATTTACAATTACATGTACATCAGTGCCTACCATCACGTCGAAACCTGCTCATGCGAGGTGCACTCGATACAACATTATGTGATAGTTTGTCAGTGACTTGCGACAGGTCAGGGGTTATCTTCGGCATCCCCCAACAATAAAACTGACCGCCACGTTATAGCTGAAATATTGTTGATATAATGGCGTTAAACAAAATACCCCCATTTGTTTGTTATTTTGTACTTTTGTTACCCTTAGTGTTCTATTTCCTTGGGCATCAAACTGTAACACATATAGCATGTAAATTATACAATCTCACCTCAGATTTAGTTTTCGTCATGCATAATTGCAAAGATATATTACTCAGACATTAAATTTTGATTTCGTTTAGTGATTTTGCATTCCAAATCACTTACAAATCAAGATAACCTTTAAATGTCCCATAACATGGGCGTAGCTAAATTAACTCAAAAACGCATTTACGTACACATCCTGTTTAACTACAAATATACGAAAATAAAATACAAGTTCATCGTAATCTAATGGCAAATGATAAAAATCACAAGCCCAATTTCTAAGTTAATACCTCGTAGAGTACAATATTTGAGATGTCGTTTAACCATATTTGAACGTATGAATTGTTTTCACCCCCACCCCTTAATTATTTCTTACTTCGTTTAGCGTATTCAGGTTTGAGAACTTAGTTGGTATCCAACAACATAACGCGTTCAAATGGTTAAACATTCAGTTAAGAATATTCAATATCTAGCCAGCGTTTGATTTCTCTGTGGGTTAAAAAGTTTACACCACACATTAAGATGGAATCTGTGACTTTCGTTTCTTTCAAGAAACACAAGCCTACATTAGTACGTACAATCATGTACCACCCCCGAGTCTTAGAGAAGACTATGTTCCCTACAAATCAACACAATTGAACAGGACGACATATTCTACACTGAAACACACCTTATTAAACATAGGCCTAGGTAGCAACTTTGTCTAGTTTTAAACTTGGGTGCCCTTTAAAAGGAATAAATGGATAGAAATGACATTTGAGAGTCCAATATTTTGATTCATTTGAATGTAGCATAAACTATGACCATTCAAAGATAATCTAATGATACCAACAAACATGAACAAAAAAGGTAGCAATCTAAAGACAAACGTCGAATTTACAAAACGTATACCACCATGTGAATGTACGTCTTTGGCGGTGATTGCATTGCCGTTGGACTTCGATCAACCAATGGAATTAGAGGCTATCTGCAATCAGATTTATGGGTGTGACGTCAGTCGACCGTCAGAAAGGTGTACTCGATACAACCTTATGTCCTGAAATTCATCACTGACTTGCCGATGTTTGAAGTACTCAGGTTTCCCCCGTCTATAACACTGACCGCCATGATATAATGTGTTCTACAATGTTGTTTAAGAAATAATCCATGGCAGCCATGGATTATTTCGATTCTAATAGGACAAATACGGTAATTTACTTGCAAAACGCCGCCTATGCACACAGCAATGTACTTGGCTGTTCCGTTACCCTCCCGAATACAAAGATACGATTTCTGTCATTTCTAGATATGATTTCTGTCATTTGGGATTACTAAATGTTGTCATTGATGAACATCAATTCAAAAGAAAGGGAAAATACTACAAATCCCACTTCGACAAGGAGGCGGACACGAAGCCAAAAAACGTCATGATCTCTATGTTCTAAACTGGAAGTCTTCATATGACGTCATGTTGTTAACGTGCTAAAATTGTCAACAACATTTCGCGGAATTTTAATTTTCTACGGTAAATTTATAACGTACACCATTTCGCAGGAGGGTACACGGAATAGCCGAATTGACAACATTACCGCGTTTGCGCTAAAAGTGTTGTTGTTGAGTATTATATAAACTGACGATAACACGGCGTCATATTAGAATGTAATTTCTCCGTCGGTTTTTAGTTTTAGTGTGTTTCGTGTTTAGTTTTTTGTGTAGTGTTTTGTAGATGGTTGTCCTTTTTCATTTGACAATTGTATTGTCTGTTTCTCTTCGATTTACGACTTCTGATTGACCCTCTGGTATCTTCAAACTTTTCTCATGGATCCTCGATTCTAAGCATAAGCAATTAATATTATCACTCTCATATTCAGTCAAACGCATTTGTTGGGTCGATGATTTCATAATGAAGATTAAAACAAGACACACAGACAGGCAACACAAACTAACTAATGGCAAATTATACATTGTCAGTACCACTTTAAGCTAACACAGAGGCAGGTGATTGATTAATTGATTGGTATTAGGTGCTTGTTGTCTTACGTCAACTGTAGCAATATTTCAGCTATATCATGACGTAGGACTCAAAGCCAGTAAGCAATAACTTGTTATATTGGTAGAAGTACATATGCTGATTATTTTGTTGTATAAGAGGAAAACAAAATAGTTTTAAGAAATAGGGTACACAAACAATCGTTGTAAATACAAACGTCCTTACTTTAAAGGGGCATTATCTGCCAAATCGTATTTTTTTTTACCCATAAAACTATCAGATATGATTGATGCCTTAATAAAACGTGTTTCTGTAACTTATAAATGTTATGAAATGTACGCGCATCGGGGAAATACGTGCAACTGCTCGTGTTTTGAGATCGATCAAGAAATGGACGCCATCTTATTAATTATCGACATTGTTTACGGAGTTTGTCGAATCGTCATTAAATCAGTACAACAATGCACTTATTTCTCATTTTTTGTGAATCTGCTTTTAGTCAGTGTTAATTACGGACAAAGAACCATGCAAGTTGGCAGTTAATAAGCGACAAAATACAAATTATTCGTTTTTACTTGTCACTAGTAAGGTCAATTGCATACGGAAAATGTGAGGTCAAATTATTTGCTTCCAAGCAAATACGTAATCGATAGGAATTTTCGTTCTGAAAAGGCGGAAATTGGTTCGATAAGCTGCTTAATGTGAAATATTTACCATTATTTCATCATTTTAAAGCTATTTACCAATTTCCAAAGCATATAATTATTTTGGTCAAAATCGTAGCTAATGCCCCTTTAAATGCCTTTTATATTGAATTAAGTGGATAAACTAAATAAACCTGCATGTTTAATATGAACACAACCTTCATTTTTGACGATAAAAGTTCATATAGGTCTTATATCACCACTATTGCATATTTAAAACTAAGAAGAATTTACATTTTATCAGATAAATACAATGTTTTAATTGAAGTAAATCTATATTTACGAATTTATACATGAAATTGGGGTATAAAATGAAATATGACATTTCAAATTTTTTGCTTTCAATTCGTTGAATGCTGTAATACAACATTTTCATTTTAATGATATATACCTATTACAACGACTTGTCATTTAACAGGCACAAATAGATTAAAAGAAAAAATCTGAAGTTATATTTGAAAACCGGTTTTAATAGCACCTGGGGACGTGCCTTATTAAGTAAGATTTAAAGTTCAGTACTGATATTTGCCCACAGATGAAATTGGATCTTTAACTCATTCATTGTCAGATTATACAGTTGACAGTACATGATGAAGTGTGTCTTGATCTTGTGTTTTATTGGAATTGCAGCTGGATTTTCACTAAATAACCAGCAATATAGAGAAAACAAAAAACATATTTTGGCAGGTAGGAAAAATTCTATTTCAAGCTATTCAATTGTGAATTATTCTTCATATTTATATTTTTGTCAGCCAAAATTCCTTAACCAGTTGAACACTAACGACAGACGCCAAGGATGCGAAGTTTGATTTGCATTACAAAAAAGACTCAAGTTTGAGTGAAAGATCATTTATTCTAACCCTAAAATAATACAATTACATGAACGCATATTACATAATAATGCATAACCATTTGAATAAATGACAATACAAGATGCAAAGGTGGGAGCTAAAAGTGCCCAACATACATGTAAGAAGCTAGAAACAAAAAATACCATATGAAAACATACATAAATGAAATAAATTGTAAGTACATGTATATATAGTTAAACAATTATAAAATAGACAATCAAATTTATTTTGCCATAACAGAATACAGTATAGCCAATCAATTGAAAAGATAAAATTTCCATTGAAGGGTGGTATGCGGGAGGGTTTTTCCCGGATAAGCAATAAAAGTCTCACAAAAATTTGTTCATGAACTTTCTGGTCAGGAGTTTAATGGCCGACTGTTAGCGTGGGTTAGTTCTTACTGTAACCCAATAACCCCTGTTAGCATTAATCGAGTGACCAATCAGAAGGATGCATGTGCATGATCACGCATGCAATATGCATGTACCACATAGATAATTTAATTAATGAATACTGTCCATTCTTGAACCAATATAAATAATACTAATCATGCTGGAAATTTGCAGACAAAAATGTTTTATCTTACAATAAAAGACATTTTTCTAGTCTGGAGTGTAATAATAATATTTTTTTCATAATTAATACTCTCCAAACAAAAACGATAGTTTGGCAGGTAGGACGAATTACGGTCCAGACTATTTTATTATTTATATAAAAAAAAGGCATTGTTTCTAGTTTGGAGTGTAATTTGTTTTTTGAAATAATTAATACTCTCCAACTGGATTACTTACCAAAATCAAGAAGAATTATAATAATTTTCACTCGTTCCTTTTGAAATATACTTGTAAATCAAATGATTGTTGTCATGAACTATTCGTCTTGTGTACACTATGTTGTCAGTTTCTCTGGATTGTCCTTTTTTTATTGCCCCTTCGGTATTCTCTAACGTTTATTCACAAATATCTTTTTGTGCGTTACCCTTCCGGAGCACATGAATTCACACCCATTTTTTAGTTGTGTTCGTGCTGTTCAATATACAATGTGTTTTCTGTAATGTTTTGTAGATCATTGCTTGGCCTCTTGTTCTTTTTCTTTTGGCTATTCTATTGTCTGTTTTTCTTCAACTTATGGATGCTGACTACCATTTTGGTATCTTCAAACGTATCAAATATTGGGTACATAATGTATATACCGTAAAACAATTTCGGTGACTAAAATTATATATAATATACAAACATATCTTCAACGATCAGGTCGGAAATTATTGGTAAAATCTGGAAAGGATGTCTACAGAACAATTTGCTGCGATACAAACAGCCATACGTGCATTTTGTGCCCTATGTGTACATTCCATCATGTGATAACTATGGTAACAGAAACAGTAGATGAATAAGACAGTCTCGATTAAACAAAAACATTTCAGGAAAATACACGTTGCAAAAAAAAAAAACGAAGGGAAAATTAAGAATGGACATTCTAGAGACACGGGAAGCAATGGGCATATGATACAGAACGAAGACAAACAAAACAAAACAAACACAGCACAAAAAACTAAAAAGACTACCTACATGGACACCATAAAAAATCGGGACTGAACCCAGGTGCTCGCGTATTATTTCATACATAAGTTTAATAATAATTTCCCCGTCCCAATAAAACACAACTCTGTTAAAATTATAATTTGCGTCAATAAGTCAATAACATCTTTCGTTCGCAAACACAAATGTTGAAAAGTACACCGGTTGCACTTTACACACCCTGTCATATACACATAGATAAAAATCGATCAATAACCTGTTTCACAGGTAAGTAAGTATGTGTGTACAGGTAACGAAAACAGCAAACCGATTTAAAATAAGTTCATTATTAGAAAAGATATTTTTGAAACGAGTCAGGTGGTGCTTAACTTTTGTCGGACTGTATATTTAAATATGTTTTTGATTATATTAAATGTTAAAACAGATTCCTTATCGTATAACTGGCATACAATTGTAATTGGAATTTAATTGGGTGAACATGCACATCATATGAATCCATCTTAATTTTATTTTTCGTTCTGTTTGTGAGTATTCATCATTGAAAAAAAAGAAAAAAAAAGAAACTTGTGTGGAAACACGAGATCGCTATGGATTTTTCAAACTATGTTTATGATATAATGAATCATTGCGTAATACATAGACTATCAGCCAGCCAAAATTATATTATCTGCAGCCATTTATTGTTGGAAGGCAGCCGTTGGCCAATCAACATTCTACTTTTCACGGGAACGTCAGATAAAATGTGTTAGCTGGTAACACATTTATAACTGAAATTTCAAATTTGTTCCATAAAACATCGCCATTTTAATTCCTATAAAACAAAACATTTGTGATAACTGATAACTAAACATACATGTATATATATTATATATTTGGTGGCGTTCTGAGTCTTGTCAATTTGATAACCGCCGTTTAACGCATTTAAGCACTTTAATTATACAGTGGAACCTGTACAATCCGACACCTGTGTTTTCCGACAACAAATGTACATTAATTTCGTTCTCACAAAGTTCATTTAATTACACTGATTGTCAGATGACAAGGAAGATCATATTGCCTTGTTGTTAATCTACAAGATCAAAGACGACAACCACACTCACTTGACACAATAACTCTTGACATTTAAACATAAAATTATGGGAGGTGGGGCGCGCGTCATGGTTGTGATCGTATGGTAGTAGGTTTACAACTACCTGTACAATCAGTGCCTATCACCTCTAAAATTGTGAGTTCGAACTCCATTCATGGCGAGGTGTATTCGATACAACATTATGTGATAAAGTTTGTCACTGACTTGCGGCAGGTCGGTAATTTTCTCCGCGTACTCCTGTTTCCTCCACCAATAACACTGACCGCCACGATATAACTGAAATATTGTTGAAAGTGACGTTAAACACAATAAACCAACCAACCAAAAATTATATTGACAGATATACTATGAAATCTACAGAATAAAACGAAAACCCAACTCATGTATATCAATTAGGTCGGGCAATCCCTCCTAATTCATGAAAGAAACTATGTTCCAACATTTAAAACACTTGCATATAAGTATATATGTGATTAAATAAATCACTTATTAATATCAATAACACTTATTAATATTCATTAATAGATTTTCAATGTGAAAAGAAACCAATATTCATTAATATTAATAAATCAATATACATCGCTTTATTTTATAGCTATCTATGGATAATTCATTAGATTTATGAATGTATATGAATAATTCATCAGGATCTATGAATGTCTATGAATAATTCATTAGGATATCTGAATATCTATGAATTATTCATTAGGATATCTGAATATCTATGTATCATTGATTAATATTAATAAATTATTTTTTATTAATCAAAATGTCAACATAAGAAAAATAATTGTAAGAGTCCGTAGCCATTGCAATTTAGTACTAAATACACTTTGCATTGTTTTGCGTGGCGTGATTGACAGAACATTGAACTTAAATGCATGGTATTCCCGACAAAATAAACACTAAGATTGACGATAAACTGTGATAATCTCTTGTTTAATAAACAAACACGTAATAATAAAAAGGTAGATATCTAACTTAGTGCACTTGACGTGTTTCTGGAATAACATTCATCTAGTACGCTCATAGTAAGGTTATGGTGTCCAACGCCACTTTCAACAATATTTCAAATATATCGTGGCGGTAAGTTTCATTGGCGGAGGAAACCGGAGTACACGGAGAAAACCACCGCAAGTCACTGACAAACTTCATCACATAATGTTGTATCGGATACACCTCGCCATGAGCGGGATTCGAACTCACGATGTTAGTATGCTCATAGTGAAAAAAATGGAAAGACAAATAATTTAAACATTAATCCAAAGAAACATATCCAAACCCGGTGATGATGTCAATTTAAAGACAATAAAGTTGTTAAGCTGATTTAATAGTGTACTTCGTGAATTCTCCATCTTTTTTGTAATAGATGCTTGTTTTTAGTTACAATGATATTTTGGAGGGCTTAACTAACAACAAGCATTTAGTTGATAGAGATCATTCTCTTCGGGTAAAATGTATTGTCCGTGGAAAGTGAATGAATAATCAATGTGGAAAATAATATTTCTTTAATATCAACCGCGTGCTAATGTTCTAATAAGATGCAATAAGATCGGTGAACACGTAGACAGACTATTGTTAGAGTGTAACAATAAATCTGTTGAAATACTGGATAAACCTTTTATTGACTGGAAGATTAATTCATTGACAGTTATGATTTTCTACGTTGTAAACCATCCTACAATACGTAAATGATGTAATATCTCAGACATAGTTGACCATAGCTGATTGTGACTATCCTGTTTAGACACTTTGGTTTTATTCCTACCTCAGATATAGGTGACCATAGCCGATTGTGACTATCCTGTTTAGACACTTTGGTTGTATTGCTCCCTCAGACATAGGTGACCATAGACGATTGTGACTATCCTGTTTAGACACTTTGGTTTTATTGCTCCCTCAGACATAGGTGACCATAGCCGATTGTGACTATCCTGTTTAGACACTTTGGTATTATTGCTCCCTAAGACATAGGTGACCATAGCTGATTGTGACTATCCTGTTTAGACACTTTGGTATTATTGCTCCCTCAAACATAGGTGACCATAGCAGATTGTGACTATCCTGTTTAGACACTTTGGTTTTATTGCTCCCTCAGACATAGGTGACCATAGCCGATTGTGACTATCCTGTTTAGACACTTTGGTTTTATTGGTCCCTCAGACATAGTTGACCATAGACGATTGTGACTATCCTGTTTAGACACTTTGGTTTTATTGCTCCTCAGACATAGGTGACCATAGCCGATTGTGACTATCCTGTTTAGACACTTTGGTATTATTGCTCCTTCAGACATAGGTGACCATAGCCAATTGTGACTCTCCTGTTTAGATACTTTGGTTTTATTGCTCGCTCAGACATAGGTGACCATAGCCGATTGTGACTATTCTGTTTAGATACTTTGGTTTTATTGCTTCCTCAGACATAGGTGAGCATAGTCGATTATGACTATCCTGTTTAGACACTTTGGTTTTATTGCTTCCTCAGACATAGGTGACCATAGCCGATTGTGACTATCCTGTTTAGACACTTTGGTTTTATTGATCCCTCAGACATAGGTGACCATAGCCGATTGTGACTATCCTGTTTAGACACTTTGGTTTTATTGCTCCTCAGACATAGGTGACCATAGCTGATTGTGACTATCCTGTTTAGACACTTTGGTTTTATTGCTCCTCAGACATAGGTGACCATAGCCGATTGTGACTATCCTGTTTAGACACTTTGGTTTTATTGATCCCTCAGACATAGGTGACCATCGCTGATTATGACTATCCTGTTTAGACACTTTGGTTTTATTGCTCCCTCAGACATAGGTGACCATAGCCGATTGTGACTATCCTGTTTAGATACTTTGGTTTTATTGATCCCTCAGACATAGGTGACCAAAGCTGATTGTGACTATCCTGTTTAGATACTTTGGTTTTATTGATCCCTCAGACAGAGGTGACCATAGCCGATTGTGACTATCCTGTTTAGACACTTTGGTTTTATTGCTCCCTCAGACATAGGTGACCATAGCCGATTGTGACTATCCTGTTTAGACACTTTGGTTTTATTGCTCCCTCAGACATAGGTGA
>MJUT01019670.1:1269571-1304281 GCA_002080005.1 Gigantidas platifrons | reverse complement strand
CATTTACATGTATACTCATACAATCTGAAACTAACAGAAAATAAACATCCATTTTATTTAATAGAATCTGTAACTTGTTAGAAAAAAATAAACATCCCATATCCATATATATTTACCTACAATGATTTAAAAACTAACTAAAACTGGGGGTACTGAAAAGTAGCATGTACACACATCAATAAGTATTTCAGGAAAACAAACTGAAAATGAAAAGGGGGGTGTAAATGTTTGGCATAAACTAAATTTTTGGCCTTGTGCTATGTCATGTTAATCTAATGTGAATTTAACATAATATTTCACCATTCTCTGCATGACAAGATCATACAATATAATGCAGACCTTTTTATTTCTAAAATGTATTTATTAATTATGTCAATATTTAGACATGTCCATAAATGCCATGGAAAGAGTCAACGAAAATGAAAGATTTGTTGTTAAAAATGGAATAAAATGACTCTATATATATGTGACTATGATTGGTAAAGTAGTTCTTTCATGCTTAAAAAGAAACAGTCACATTTTCATCCTAATAGATTGATCAATCTCTGAAAAAAACCAGGAAATATTTGGTTAAAATCTCGAAATATAGGGCTTCTTGTTGACATCCAAATATGGAATTGGAGTGACGTATGATGGGGAAATATGCAAGTCATCTATACTCTAATACGTGATTCTAGCTATTTTTACCAAATTTATTAATAACCAACCAATGGGATGCAATTGTTCCACTTATTTTAAGAATGTATTTTTAACGCCATTTTTTTATACAACATTTCATCAGCAACGGTATCCCGAGTTCCAACGTTGATTTCAAGCAAACGATGTCAAAAATACATGCATCCACGCATTAGTGATGTTAAATTGTTATTTAAAATATGGATTCGATCAAAATGAATACTTCTTTTAGTTTTATTTATGAAGCTATTCAGTTAAAACAGATGGGGTGTCGACGTTAACAATGGATGGCCGCTCACTTTTAAAAGTCATCTGTCTAAAAATAGAGTTACGTCCCTTGATTTCGAGACTTTACTTTGCATTGTGGAGGTACGGAATCTGTGCATGGCTTCCCGACTGGGGTTGGAAGTCAAAAGCGCTCTCACCGGACAAATGAGAAGTAATTATAAATCTAAAAAACTCATGGATATAAATTTAAAGAAATGTCACGGATGTTGTCAGTATCTGAGTGTACATGGAGATCGGTGACCAAAGTTAAAAAAAAACATAAAAAAAACACAAAAAACCCCCCCAAAAAAACCAAACAAACAAACAGGAGAAGTGTGATAGCTGCCCCTCAATCGGGTCCTTCCGGAAATGCCTGACCCAACGGAGAGGCAATCTTATTTCGTTTAGTACAAATGAACCATGTGAAAGTTTTAAGGGATATTACAAGTTAGATTAATGTTGGGAGTGTTCAAGATCATGTTAACGAAAGTACTATTAAGCGTGTTTTACACAAAAAATAAAAGATTCACTGACATGCAGTACAAAAACGAATGGTTGTAAATGAACTAATCAGACAGAAAAATCTGGCTTGCTTCTTACAGAACAGAAAATGGACTGTAAATGACAATTGGAAACACATGATATTTAGTGACGAGACCCAGGTTGTCATCGTCCAAAATAATATATATCGTTTATGTTTGAAGATCAGCTCATGAAACATATCGCCCTGAATGTGCAAAGTGTATGCAAAAATTTGTTATAATACGAGGATAAATAACTTGGCATGTTTCGGGAACTTTATGTAAAATAGATAATTATATAAATGCAGTACAGTATATTGAGATACTAAGATAATCAATTATGGCCAGTTATTACCCTTAATTTTCCCAAAGACTCATCCATATTCCAGTAGGACAGTGCGCTTGTCTGGTCGGTATTGTGGAGTGATATAAACAAGAGAACAATATTCACGGTATGGTGTGATCAGCCCAATCACCAGACATAAAAATCATAGAAAATTCTTGGCTTAGGGTAAAGAGAACTTTACAAAATCGTGGAGGATAAATCACAAATGGGAATCAGCTGTTTGAAGCAACTTGACATTTGGACGAACTTTTCGTTGGAATACATACAGAAGTTGTATACTTCTATACCAAGACGTATTATGGCATGAATCAGATCTAAGGGACATCTTATGAAGAATTAAAGGTAGGTTTTATGGTGTTTATTTACAATACACGTTTGTCTTTTCCGAAGTGTGATAAATCTTACTTAGCGGCAGTAATTTCTACGCGAATACTGTAGAAACGAGGCTGTACATGTACATTCTAAATTGCAGTTATTATGCATTTCTATTGATTGGTACAATGTGTATTTTTATCCATACATTGTCATATGCATTGAAAATGGGATTATACTGGTAAAACATGTATGTTCCACATCTACACACGGAGCACTAAAATGTCTTATGAATGTCTGGTCCTTTAACATTAACAGATCATTAAAATGCTTGTCTAAGTAAGCCATTGCGGAGGTATAATTTCAATTCCTAGCAAAGAATTTTTGTTCCTAACGTAAACGTTAATATTACTTTTGATCCACGATAAACTTGCCGACGCTTGTAACTTCATTGTTTTTTCTGCATGTCTTACAAATCCGTTATTTCTCATGACTTTCGTAACGTACTCGATAGGTTTATTATTTATATGACTTAACATTCGCTGTCCTGGAACAGCCCAACTTAAAATTATTCCTTCCTTAGCATGCCTAAATATATTATCTAAATACACGGCTTCATATTTTTCTGCAATGTGTTCAGCAACTTCAAGTGATATTATCCAATCATATTGTAGAATACCATACTGCGGAATGCTGAGATCCATGAACCTGACATTACCATGGCTCGCTTCCTCACAGTACGGCGCATCGTCAAAAGCATCGTATAACTTAACGTGTACTAACTTCTCTATTTCTCTCTTATAAGCTCCAGAACGATCTCCAAAACCAGCCACCGTTTTGTCACTGAGTAATTTAGACAGCTGTGGTATTAATGTTTTGTCTATTGCATGTTCTGTGCTGTTTTTCTGACTTGTTTCTTTACACCATCTGCCTTGCTGGTTAGTTTTCTTTTTCGATGTCTAAAAATACATTAAATGTTTAATGGATTGGGATGTAAACTATTGAGTTCCGAAATGGTAAGCAAACCTTACTACAGTACTAACACCGACAGTGTTACTGCTAAATGACATCAGATATCTACCCATCGTGTTAATAATAATATAATAATATTTTATTCAGGCAAATCAATCACATACATATAAAACACACATATACTATTACAATATACATAAAAATAAGTTATAAATATTGTAAACTTGACAGCCTAGGATAACACATAAAGCCCAATAAATTGAGCTTATTTCCAATGGGGTCCTTGTCTTGTAAGATTACAAGAGTAAAATAATAAAAATTTGTTTACTCATAAAACACACTAGCACATAAAATATTTAGAAAAAAGCACTAAATCACAAGCACTATGTTGAGTTTGCCCGAACAAAAATATTTAAAAATTGTTGATGAGTGATTTTTAAAAATAAAAATATTCATTTTCTTCTCTTCTTCTTGCCTCAAATTAAAAAAAATATTTTACTGTATTTTTAAATGCTTCCTTATTGGTTACATTCTTAATATAAATTGGCAAACTGTTCCAGTCTCTTATTGCGTTATATGAAAAGCTATTAGTGCTACATAAATTTTCATTTGGAGTAATATAATTTAAATTAGAGGCTCCCCTTGTATTTCCTTGATTAATATTAAAATTTTCACATAAATATTCTGGTGCTCTACCATGATATATATTAAAACATGGTTAATTCTAAGTTGACTTACTCTCTCTGGTACAGAAAGCATTCCAACACTGTCTAGTATATCACATTTTATGCGAGTTCTGGGTCCCAGGTCGAGGACAAATCTCACAACCTTATTTTGTAATATTTGAAGTTTTTTGGTCAATCCCGAGCCTAAACCACTGTACCATGAAGAACATGAATAATCAAAATAACACTGAACTAAAGCTGTTGAGAGTGTTTTTCTCGACCTGGGATCAAGACATTTTGCATTTCTATATAAGAATTTAAGTCTACCATTTACTTTACTGACAATATTTGAGACTATATTTTCACAATTTAGATATTTATCAATATGTACCCCTAAATATTTAACTACCTCTGTTGATGTAATAATATGATCATAACATTTCACATAAAAGTTTTTAATTGGTCTGATCTTTCTTTTAGGGCCAAAAAGCATACATTCAGTCTTGCCAAGGTGTAAAGACAATTTAGTATCAGTTAACCAGTCTGAACATTTTTCTATTACATTGCCTAATTTAAACGATATAATATTAGGATCTTTATGTGTATACAGTATTGCACTATCATCTGCATACAATATCAGTTTACAGTCTCCATCTATACTTATTGACATATCATTGACATAGGTCAAAAAAAGCAGGGCCCCAGTATACTACCCTGGGGCACCCCACATGATACATTCATAGGTTATGAAATTGTACTGTTTACAGATACAAACTGGACTCTATCTGTTAGATATGACTCAAACCAATCTACTGATTGTACACCCATGACTTTCAGTTTACTACACAAAATATTGTGATCGACAGTGTCAAAAGCCTTCTGTAGGCCTAACATTATCATCCCTGTATACAGACCTTTAGCATTATTAGTTCTTAAATAGTCTAATAGATATATGAGACATGTGTCTGTGGAATACTTTTGTCTAAAACCTGACTGTAAATGGTATAACATTTTGTTTTCTTGTAGAAATTCAACAAGTTGTTTGTACACACTCCTTTCTAATATTTTAGATACTATACTCAAAATACTGACTGGCCTATAATTACCAACCTCTAAAGGGCTGTTTTTCTTAAATAGAGGTTTAACTCTGGCATATTTCATGCTTTGGGGAACAACCCCTGTGGTAATTGACTGATTAATTATAGCTGTAGTAGGGACTTTTATTACATTAGCACCATCTTTTATAAATCGAGCTGGAATTTCATCTACACCAGTGCTTTTATTGGCATTAAGAGAACATAACTCTTTAAAAACAAACTCTTCAGTTACAGGTTGTAAAACAAGTTTTTTGTTATGAGGATTTCTCCTTTTATAAAAATTTAAAAATAATTGTGAGGTAACACTATAGATATCTTTTGCTTTTGCAAGTTTTTTTTACAAGCTCAGAAGCCACTGTAGTAAACAATTTATTAAAAATATCAGCAATAGTTTTAGAATCATGACACAGTTCATTGTTTATATTCAGAACAATACTTGCTTCTTCAGTTTTACTTTTGTACCCCAGATCTTTTTACTGTTTCCACAGTTTTTTTTGGATCATTTTTATTTTCTTCAATTTTGTCAGAAAAGTAATTTGATCTAGCTAATTTCACCTCTCTCTGAACTTTATTGTTGCAAACAACAATACGCAGAAAATTAAAGATTGGCATAATATCTCTACAGCATAAACTTACAAACTATATTTCACTATATGTTATAGATGTATAACATATATATGCAACAGCTGGTAATATTGAACCACATGAGCTTACAAATGTCATTGAAGTAATAAAAATAAACTGCAAATCGTCCATTTCCACATACTTTAAGTGGACAAGGGGCATTACTATGCCTTACACATATATGTTAGAGTATTAAAACAATTCAGATGTTTTTCGGAAAATTTGCTGACGACGGAGACAAATTGCTGGACAACCAAAACATATATAATGTAGAGGGAGACCACCGGAAGTGCGTTGAAAATGCGTCTGGTTGTTTTCAGTCATGTTCAGTAATTTTATTTTCGATACCGGACATTATTGTGTTGTCTTCTGCAAAGCAAAACATTCAAGTCACAAACATTTTAAGTAGTTTCGGTATAATAAAATAATTCAAGCTTGTGTAATGAACAATGGCTGGATATTATAAATTTTCAAAAACTCGTACGGAATACGTCAAATGTGTCCTTTATCTGCCTTGATATATGTTCTATCCGTTGACCTCATGGCTCTTCGAATAAGAAATAATAAGGATATCAAGGGTTTTCAGATAAAAATAGATGAACAAACACATAGCATAAAAAAATCACAATTAGCAGATGACACAACACTATTTTGTTTTACTCCAAAAACGATAAATATGTTGCTATGAAAGAAATTGAAACTTTTGTTTTTTTTCAGGCTTAAAGTTAATAGAAATAAGAGAGATATTGTCGAGTGGGAAACTAAAACACAGTAAGGATGAGGTAAAACATATCATTTTGACAAGCAACCCAATAATGTGTGGGGATATATTTTGGTCATGATAGCATAGAATGTGAAAACTTAATTGGGAAAAAAAAGATTGAGAAAATGAATAGCTTATTTTTATCATGGTCGAACAATGTTGGGCAAAGTACTAATCATTAAAGCTTTGATTATACCTATTTCTACTTTTATTGTTAGTTCATGTGTTATACCGGAAAATACAAAGAAGAGATAGATAGTGCTTTAAATTTATATGGAAGGGGAAACCAGTTAAGGTTAAAAGAAATACATTGATAGGAGAATTTGAGAAGGATGGACTTAAAATGATAGATATAGAAATTTATTTTACATCTTTGAAAGCATCATGAATTAAGTAGATTAACTAATTCAAAATTTTCGAGATGGAAACTGATACCACTGAAATATTTAAATGTGTTTGGAAAAAAATGTCTTATTTTTTATATGAGCATAGATGCGAAAGAACATAACCAGTTTCTAAATACTATCCCTGATTTTTACAAAAATGTTTTGACAAGTTGGGTAAAAACAGGTGGTGGTCAATTAAGTTCACCACTTACATTTAGTACTATAAGAAAGCAAATTCTATGGGGAAATAGATTTGTCACATTTGAAAATATATATTTTTTTTATTTTTTTTAAAGAAAGTATTATTATAGAGACAATAACTGTATATTGTAAAGGTTATATGTAATATATAGGCATGGAAAATAATACATATCTACCATGCGGTATATTATCCCCGGCATGAAAATTATAGTAATTTTTGATTGGACAAAACCCCGGCCCCATATTCTCAGGTATTGCTAAGCCATATCATCGGGTGTAACTAGCCATTTCCACGGGGATATCTTCTGATAGGAATGTAAATAGCGAACTTGTCTCCAATTATAGTAACAAATAAGAAATTTTGAACCTCGGAGGATCCTGTAAAAGTGGCTTTTTCTTTGTTGTTTGAAAGAATAAGCAAAAAATATGAAAGTTTCGCGTGCTTTTACCTGGTGTATGGTAAAACCCAACAGTTGATCGAATTAACAGCTTTATATTCAATATATGTCAAAAAATCTTAAATTCTTGCAAAAAATGATCTGTGGAATGAAATAACATAATATTTTACAGGATTTATTGTTTTCTCTAGTAAAGCAAAAATGTCTCACAAATGCTGGTAAAAGATCTTCGCCATACTCAGAAGTACCACATATTTAATCTTTACAAAAGTCTAATTTACGGCTTCAAATAATTAATTATTACCTCACATTCCATTTGTCCAATTATTCTCCTCAAGTTGTTAAGCTTCAATGACAAATCATTTCTTGTCCTAATTATATCATGTATATAACTGCAATCTATGTCATTTTCCGTTGGTATATATTTAGTGGCCATTGATCTATGTGGGTTGTCTAACGGTTCCTTGTAAAAGACCAATTCAGATACCAAAAGAATGAATATGAATATTACTGCAACCCCACTCAACTTCCATATTATCTTTAAGTTTGATTCTCTCGCTCTCATTTTCTTTGATGTAACAAATTGTAGTCAAGCTAGCTGGAAAATAGACAAGTTTATCATATAATTGTTGATAATACAGCTAAAAGTTTACCCTGTGATAACACCTTGAGTTTTGTTTAGAATGATAAGAAGAATCATGTTTATTTCACCCAGACAATGTCCCAAGCGGGCTGATAAAGCAAGTTTATTAACTGCTTCCGGAATGTTTTTTACATGCCTTTTCGTCAATGTTCGTAAGTTCATCTCGTGAATTTCCGGAAAACAGTGTTTACAAACATGCCGCACTAAACTGTTATATTGAATATTTGCACAGAAAAGTATTAACTGCCAATTTTCCCTCTTATGATATTGAAAGTGCTTTAAAAAGGTGCATTCATTGGATTAGTATATTAAAACTTGTTCTAAAACTACAAATGTTTGTATTCAATTCTATTCTAACCAAAAATGACTAAGAATTTTGGTACAAATCAGTTTCTTCCTCTGTTGAAGTATATGATAAACAGATCACAACATGTCATTTTTCATATCATACCCTTTATCAGCTCTCGTTCATAAATTATCCCTTGAGTATGTCTGCTCTCGGGCTGATATGATGACCTATGCTGATAAAGGTTCTGATATGAAAAATCCCATGCACTAATCTATATGACGCATGAGTGTGTGTGTGTGTGTGTGCGTGGAGAGAGAGAGAGAGAGAGAGAGAGAGAGAGAGTAACGTGTGTTTGGGTTTGCAATATATACACCATCCACACTTCTAAGAAATCGGCTTTTAACTGACTAAGGCGCATATATTAAAAAATCCATATTTAAATTATTACCAATTTGTAATTTAAAGTTTGTATTTGTATTTCAGAAAATACTCACCGTCATTATTAGTTTTAATTCAAAAGTTTCTCCTATAATGCATTCATCAGTACAATACATTGAGTATAATTCTAACATGACGTCCTTCATTGGCTATATAAATAATACAGTGATAAAACTCACGATATATTTTAATTCGCTCATGCGTATTGACGAACAAATTACAAGCATAATTCCCTAGTGAATTTATGTATTCATACAGCTCTGTGGTGCAAAACAAACATAAAAATGCCCGTATTGTTTTTACCTATATTTTTTCCGGGATAAATACTTAAGACAACCATCAATGGACTTTTTTTGAAATTTAACATTTTCCGGAAGTCGTTTACAAGGAACGCTGATGACATTGAAAGACATGGTTATTGATATATTTTTAGATTTTGTGAGCATTTTACTTGTTTAAGTTGCTAAATTCAAAATGCCATTAAATTGGAAAATATCAGTAACTTCATAGCATCACAGTCTATTTATACATAAAAGAAAAACAACTGTAAACTGTAAAACATGAAGGTCAGTGAATTTTGTTATGAAATGCATTTCCATTACCGACTTCCACTTCAAAAAATAAGTTAGATTTTTCCTACTAGAATCGAAATAATTCATGGAAGCCAGAGTTTGTATCACGTTTTATCATGGGTAACATTATTTTCGTTGCACTTTAAATTTGTACGAAAATAATGTTACCCATGTTAAAACTGTATACAAACTTCCATGAATTATTTCTTAAGTATAGATCAAATGACGAAACGCAACTCCTACGACGACAGCAGGTGTCTTCTCACTGAAGGTACTCTGTGGGATTTCAAAAATGGTGTCACATATAATTTGTTTTGGGCTATTAGCCTAAATTACTTTAGTAATAGTTCAATACTCGGAGTCAAATTTCAATTCTGCCAGATTTTGAGTTTTCAGATTAATTTCCTTGCACAGTAGTCTCTACTAAAATAATGTTACCCTTTTAAAACTGTATACAAACTCTGGCTTCCATGGATTATTTCTTAAGTATAGATCAAATGACGAAACGCAACTCCTATGACGACAGCAGGTGTCTTCTCACTGAAGGTACTCTGTGGGATTTAAAAAATCGTGTCACATATAATTTGTTTTGGGCTATTAGCCTAAATTACTTTAGTAATAGTTCAATACTCGGAGTCAAATTTCAATTCTGCCAGATTTTGAGTTTTCAGATTAATTTCCTTGCACAGTAGTCTCTACTAAATATATCTCATTTTTATATGCAAAAGACCAACAATATATATTCAATATCATAAACCATAAATCTTCGCTTTCCTGATTTGAAATATTTTGGAAAGCAGATGTTTTATAGAAAACATATTATTTAATGAACAAAGGTCGTGTTAAATACAGTGTGAAACTCTACACACTTGTTACACAGCACAAGAATGCCATAGCCACATAGTTATTGCAGATAAGTTCATCAACAGGACTTTACTCTTCTAGTCTTTGCACAAGGTCCGAAACGAAAAACAAAAATAATATATTTACACTTAAGCTCTCGTCAGCAATTAGAGATTTACTCCTCATAACAAATTTAAGTCCTATTCTGTGTCTTTCATTGTATTGCATACAGTATGTGTGACCAAGTTTTGCAGATATTTTTTTGTATTGTGACTACCACCGGACTTGACCACTGGCGACGTGAGTGACGGGTTACTTGCAATAGACAGGAACTGCTTACCTTTCCGGTCAATCCATACCTTTAAGTTAACTGTTTACATGTCATATTTGAGTTTGTAAGAACTTCACATTAAAACAACATAATAACATAATAACAATGGACCATTGGGACTTAATTAAACATGTGATAATTACCTAGTGTGTAATATAAGGGCGCTAGGTACAATTTTGGCTTGTCAACTTCTTATTTATTCCGGCTTTCTTCTATTACAATTTAAGTCTTTCGGTCGGCCTAAAAATATACCAGTACCGGTAATGGTAGTGAAAATCCGTAAAAGTCACTTGCTCACATATTATTCCGTAGATCGTTGTATAATGTAATATTCCAGGTGTTGATCGATTTTAACGGACGAGAGGATATATCTTGCACATCTTTGCTTATCGTTAATTGGGACTGTCGAAAATACATGCAAACCTAATCATTTTATTTGATGGTTGAATTATATTTGGTTATTGTTCATTCACAATTTTAAAATTATCAGATTCAATTCAGTAAGATGAAAAGAGTTACAGTGTAACTTTACCAGAAAATAAAATTACCAGTTCGGAGAGAGGGGGTATGGTAAGTATGGTAAACAGTTGCTATTCATACTATTTATGCTCATTTTTCATAAATCCCTTCATTTAAGTGCAAATTTAAATTAGTATAGATTGTGAGCTAGGGTTTTCAAAATGAATTCAAGCTACACAAACAAACAAACAAACAAACAAACAAACAAAATAAAATAAAATAAAATACCCACCTAAAAAAAGGGAAAACAACATAAAACAAAAATAAATTCAATAGATTGATATCTATCTGTGTTAGATAAAGGTTTAACATATTTCAGAATAGGCATCAATGAATAATTATGACATCGAAAGAGTTAATTATATTAGATGTAGTTGTATTCTGCTTACATTAACGGGGGTATACACACAATGTAATGTAAAAGTAGATACCTTGGCTGAAAGTATCCAAGATGGCCGACGACTTCGTTATATACATACACGTTAGCATGCGCTAAATGAAGCTGGTTAATCGAATCCTCTCGTCAAATGGGTTTATAATAAAGGATACATAAACATTTTAAATTGAATGTGGCCATCGAGCATAATATACAATTGATATATTCTAGGTCATGCGTAGAACACAATATAGTTAAAGCATTTTGACTGTTTCATGCAAAAACGGTCATCGACATAATGAACAACAATCAATAAAGACTCCTCCATGAACCAAAACAATAGCAAATATGAAATTGTATCCACAAGTTCCCAGCCTACTCCTTCCGCTGCAACACCAGTCTCCAATAAAATGTCACTCCCTGAAAGCCCAACCGATTTACCGGCTACTCAAAAGCAGCAACTTAGACAAATTCGTAGACGGAACTCTATTGGTGATCTCCGTGATATTGGATAAAAACCTGCCGTCAAAACTCCTGCACTGATAATAAATGTAATTGACAAAGTAATCGAAGCGCTTACCAGTCCAGACGTTTTAAAGAAAATAGTACATGTCCTTACAGATAAAAGCACTGTAACTATCACCTCTGTAATTGCAACAAGCATCCAGTCATGTGTAGACAGTCATATTAAACCCCTGATTGAAACTATCAATAAACAACAAGCAATTGCTGATGTACAGATTATCAAAGTGTATTCTTAAATTTCTTGTCAAGCGTAGAAGAAAAAGGTAAGGGTTTTTGGAAGATAAATAATTCAATTTTAAATGATAAAGACTATCAAGATATGATAAACCATATAATATTAAAATATTCCGCTAAAAACAATAATGATTTAAAAAACTGCAGACTATTATGGGACGCACTTAAGGTAGATATAAGGGAGATAACTATGCCGTTTTGTAAGATAAAAGCGAAAGAAACAAGGGAGCTAACGAGCACTTTAGAAAAAAACATTGGAAGGCAAACTAGCATATAGCGACACTGCCGTTTTATATAATAAATTACTAAACAATGAAATAGACAAATTAGAAAAAGATTTACGGCTATTCTGAATAACAGGTTAAACGATTACGCAGAACATGTAGAATTGATAACAAAATCACAGGCTGGTTTTCGCAAAGGATTTTCAACCGTTGACAACATTTTTGTATTGTATTCCCTGATTACTATTTATTTTTCACAAGGAAAAAAGTTGCATTGTACTTTTATAGACTTTAAGTGTGCATTTGATACTGTCTGGAGATCAGGTCTGTGGCAAAAGCTACAAATGTCAAATATCAAAGGTAAAATGTTTACTGTAATTTACAATATGCATCAAAATATAAAAACAAGATTAAAACATGGGAATGAACTTTTCGAATATTTTATATCACACACTGGAGTTAAGCAAGGGGAAAATTTATTCACGTTTTTCTGTTCTTTATTTTTGAATGACTTATAATCCTTTTTTGAAGAAAATAATGTGTAACCATTATGCAACATGACAAACATTTGTGAAGAATCTATAGAAATGTACATAAAACTGTTTTCTTATTTTTAATGCTGATGACACGGCTTTAATGGCCGAGTCGTCAGATGGACTACAAAATACATTAAATTGCTTTGAAAAATATTGGGAATTATGGAAACTTACAGTGAATACAGACAAGACTAAAATGTTAATTTTTAGTAAGAAGAAAGTCAGGCAAAATTAAAGCTTTAAGATTAAGGGACAACATATTGAAATTATAGATTCATACTGCTATCTCGGAATGCTTTTAAATTATAATGGGAATATTTGTACAGCACACAAGAAAATAACAGAACAAGCTCATAAAGCTTTATTTGCAGTTTGCAGAAAAATTGGAAATATAAGTATACCTGTAGACCTTCAGTTGAAACCCTTTGATTCTTTGATCAGTCCAATTCTATTATACGCTTCTGAAGTATGGGGTTTTGAAAATAAGGAATCAATTGAAAAAGTACATTTACAATTTTGTAAGAACATTCTTAAAGTACGGAGTACTACACCTAACTATATGGTATACGGAGAGCTAGGTAGATATCCTAAGGAGGTAATGGTGCAGCGCAAGATTGTATTATTTTGGAACAAGCTTTTATGTGAAAGTAATAAATTGTCCTCTATATTGTATAAGTTGATGTTCAAATTACAGGATCAAAATCCGTCACATTTTAAATGTATTTCTTATGTCAAATAAATGTTTGATGATACTGGTTTGAGTTTCATATGGAATGATCAAATACCCATTGATAGAAATGTTTTGAAAAACTTGATATCTTCTAAGTTGAACGATCAATTTATACAAAAATGTTTTTGGAGATGAACAATTCTTCCCGGGGTTTATATTATTCAGAATATAAAAGGGGATTTGGTATAGAAAAATATCTAATGACACTGCATTCATATGATAGGGCCATGATAGCTAAATTCAGATGTTCCAATATCCAATTTCCCATTGAAACAGGAAGATGGAACGGGGTGCCTAAACATGAAAGCATTTGTAGTCTCTGTGGAAACGGAACTGGAGATGAATTCCATTATTTGTTAATTTGTGAAAAACAGGAAATTAATACCATTAGCGAAAAATTCATTCCTATATATTACACGAAATATCCAACCGAACTGAAACTTTCACGAATGCTTACGTATTGTCATGTAGAAATGTATAGGAATCTGCCATCTTTTCTTAAAATTATGGTGCGCTTTTTATAGACAGTCCGATTTCTTTCTTGATTGTTATTTATTTATTATTTCGTGATGTTGTATTGCATATATGATATGTCTATTTGTATTTATATAGAATGTGAATTTGTGATGTCCTCTTGTACACCTGTGTGTCTGAGTTTTTACAAATAAAATATATTGTCTATTGTCTAACAAATTTACCAGCAAAAGGCCAAAGGCGCGCAGATTAGATCTCGGGAGAAATGGGTGGAATTTGGCGAAAAATACAATGCATATTTTTTAGGTTTAGAAAAGAAACGACAAATTAAAAAGTCGATCACAAAATTATTAGATGATGAGGGGAATATGATTACAAACCAAAGAGACATTTTAGATAAAATAAAATATTATAGCAAAAAGTTGTATACATCAACAAACACAGATAAACAGAACTTGAATGAATATATTTATAGAACAAAACTAGAAAGTAAAGTCAAGCAATGAGATATGAAAGTATGTGATGGACAGTTATCGGTGGAAGAATGTACAGAGACTATTTTCAAAATGAAATTAAATAAATCTCTCGGCATAGACGGATTAACGGTAGAATTTTATAGGACATTTTGGGAAAGTATAAAATAATTGATAGTCTTTATTTTAAATAAGTGTCACGGAGATAAACAACTGTCTTTTTCTCAAAGAAAAAGTGTACTAACTCTTTTATTTCAAAAAGATAATCTCCATTGCATGTTGATCTAAAACTCCTTTCGTACACTTTAGCTCAACGTTTGAAGAAAATCCTACCAAAACTTATCAATGAAGACAAAACCGGTTATATTAAAAATAGATTTATAGGTGTTAATTTAAGACAGATTCAAGACATTTTAGATTATTCAGACATTTATAAGATAGATGGGGCAATTATCTTTTTAGATTTTTCAAAACCGTTTGATTCTTTGGAATGGGATTTTATGTTTTCGGTACTAAAGCATCATGGGTTCAATTCTTCTTTTGTAACTTGGATGGAAACATTATATAATAATATACAAACCTGTGTGATAAATAATGGATAGATATCTGAAAGTTTTAAAAACACTAGAGTTACCCGTCAAGGATATCCTTTATCTGCCCTTTTATTTGTTATTATACACCCGCTTGACGAGAGTCGGGGTATATAGGGATCCTCATGTCCGTCCTTCTGTCCGTTCGTCCATCACACTTTTGGTTTCCGGATGATAATTAAAGTATCGCCTAACAAAATCTTTTCAAACTTTACAATAATGCTGTGGACCATTAAATACAGGTTAAGTTCGATTACGGTGTATTTCACATTTACCGTTCTTGGGATATGGCCCTTTTTCTCTTAGAAAATAGGGATTTTATAGGTTTCCGGATGGTATTTAAAGTATGGCTCAACCAAATCTTTTCAAACTTTAACACAATGCTGTGGACCATTAAATACAGGTTAAGTAAGATTACGGTGTATTTCACATTAACTGTTCCTGAGCTATGGCCCTTTTCCTCTTTGAAAATAGGGACTTCTTAGGTTTCCGAATGATATTTAAAGTACCGCTCAATCAAATCTGTGCAAACTTTAACACAATGCTATATACCATAAAATACAGGTTAAGCTTGATTATGGTGTATTTCACATTTACCGTTCATAAGTTATGGCCCTTTTTCTCTTAGAAAATAGGGACTTTCTAGGATTTTGGATGGTATTTAAGGTACGACGCAACCAAATCTTTTCAATCTTTAACACAATGCGATGTACCATAAAATACAGATTAAGTTCGATGATGGTGAAATTGACATTTACCGTTCATGAATTATGGCCCTTTTTCTCTTAGAAGATAGGAACTTTAAATGTTTATGGATAAAAATTTGGAATGCGGGGGTATCTGTGATCACCAGATCAACTTTCTCTAGTTTCCGTGGAAATTATGGCGTTAAGGCTCAGAGAAAATACAAATATTAACGGGATAAAGCTAAAAATTGATGAGAAAGCACACACTATTAAAATATCTCAATTAGCAGACGACACCCCGTTATTTGCGAGTTCCAAAACTGATATAGCTTTAGCCATGTGTCGTAACGTAAATTTTATCAAAAATTATTTAAAATGTTTTCAATATAAATTCGATTATTTCGGGAACTTTTTGTTAATTCAATATGTCTATTCTCATTGTCAAATTAGTCATTTAAAGTCAAATGTGTCAAATTAAGGAGATTAAGTTTTAATTACTCAGTTTTTGCTAATTTCATATCTATTGTTATAATTCGCACTTGATCCGATACGTTTCAACATGTCATTTCCTGAGAAACAACAAGCCGTTGTCATGAAAATTTGTATAAATTCAGACCCGAAATATTGTAAAAATAAATTAGGATTCCTGATTGAATAGTGTATGGACATCGTGTGTTGTGTATGGTTACTGTTATACTGGACTTACCGTAATTGTTGTATTGGACTACCATATGGGAACATTTTATTGTTATACTGGACTTACCGTAATTGTAACATTTGTTTGTATATTGGACTACCATAGGTGAACATTTATTTGTTTTGTAAATTATCATTTGGATTTATCAATAGAACATTTAGCTGAAACTAGTTTTATTTTTATATCTACCAGCTAGTTTTCTCCACGTGTAAATTCGCTTCACGTCACATGAATGAAATACAAATATTTGGGTCATTTTCAGGGTTAATTCTAAATAGAAATAAAATAGAGGGTATTTGGATAGGTAAGCTACAAAACTGTAAAGACAAAATTGGAGGTATTAAATGGACACATAATCCTGTTAAAACATTAAGTATATTCTTTGGACATAACAAGGAAAAATGTCAAAAACTTAATTGGGAGAAGAGAATTGAAGAAATGAAAAATCACTTTACAGCATGGAGAAAAAGAAATCTAACTATTATGGGGAATATTCTTATCACAAAACACTCATCCTGTCGAAATTTACATTCTTAGCCAGTTCATGTGTAGTACCAAAAACTTACATTAAAGAAATTGGATCTTGTTTTTACAAATTTATTTGGAAAGGGAAACCAGATAAAATTAAAAGATTGACTTTAATAGGGGATTATGAAAAGGGCGGGGGNGTGCATGGTGATGGGAAAATTGTTCTACACACATATGTGTGGTTGACCAATAATGGTTGTAAAGATCCAGAGGTAAGGTAAGGCGTAAACTGTCATTGGTAAAAAAAAACTGCTTAGTTCAGAAGCATCAAATTTGAAAGTTATACCAAGAAGGTATTTATATAAATTTGGAAAAAACTGGCTAATTTTTAAAATGAATATAGACAATGGTAAATCAATAGGACATTTTAGTGATATCCCAGAGTTCTATAAAGAAATAATACTGTTGGGTAGAATTTGGAGGTGAACAAACAAAAATACCAACTAATTATAGAGAAATAGAAACCAAAATATGTAGGGAAATAAATATATGAAATTTAATAATAAAAGTTTAATTTAAAAAAACTGGATTGATAGCAACCTGTTGTATATGAACGATATAACTGACGAAAAAGGGAGGGTATCACAGGATTATTTGATAGAGAAATTAAAAAATATAATTAATTTTTTTAGTGAATTTAGTCGACTGAAAAAGGCAATTCCTACAGAATGGTATATGCTATTATCAGAAGAAATATCTGTGAAAACTACTATTAATATAAAAAAATAAAATATTATTTCTGCTGGTAGGGTGATTAATATTGATAAATTAGTTAACACAGATTTTTACAATATTATCAAAAACAAGGTTTTCGTCAAACCTATAGGTATACATTTTTGGACAACTTAATTGGAAATCCAGGATTTTCAAAATAAAACAGACTTATATGAATTTATTTTTAAAATTTTGTTAGAAAACAAATTGAAAATATTTAGATGGAAACTATTACAATTTATTATTCGAACTAAATCACATCTGTTCAAATGGAAAATATCAACTGACAGTTTATGTAATGTTTGTAGAGTAGAAGAACATTATGATCACTTTTTTATGTCATGTAAATATTTAGACATGTTTTGGAATAAAATAAATGAAATTAAAAAAAAAAAGGAAAATTTGAAAACAATATCAAGCTTCAACATTTATTATTTGGCTACAACATTTTCGACAAAGAATATTTTCACCTAAATTATTGTTTTTAACTATATTGGAATTTACAATTTACAAATCCTATTATGTATCAAAACAAAAGACACAGAAAATTGTTGTTTCTCTGTTATCTAAAAATTAATTTCAAAGAAAAATGAAGGACAATTTATTACTAGGAATTAATTCATTGTTCAATCAAATATTAAATAAGCTGTGATAATATTGTATGCAAAATATTATATTAGAATGAAATAGTTTTTTTTTATGTAATTATAGTCTTGAATATTTTCCTGGATAGTAAAAACAGAATTTCACAGGGGTATTTCAGAAGAACTTGGACTCTGAAGAAAAAATGTAACAAGATATAAACTGAATAAAATCTGTGATATTGGTTTAAAAAAAAACAATTGCTGATCAAGAAGGGAAAATAACTGTCAAAAAAAATAAACTAGCTGAACAAAGTGATAAAATATCAAAACTTTAACATAAAACCACAGAATAAGGGTGGACAATTAAAGAACAGTATGCTGAAATAAATGCTCTGTACAATAAAATATCAGGACTGGAAATTCGAATTGAGAGCCAAGAACAATATTCCAGGAGAACGAGTCTAAGGTTTCACAATATACAGGTACCAGTTGATGGAAGGGGAAGAATTGTACACCCATTATATACTGATCAACTCATTCTCCAAGTCTGTAACACAAAACTTGGTTTAGAAATTAACATAAATGACATTGAACGATCACATGTAATAGAGAACGTGAAAAATGGCAAGTCAAAAGTAATTGCCAGGTTCTTATCATATCGAATAAGAAACAGTGTCTACACCAACAAGAAAGCTCTCAAAGGTTACCCATATGGTATTTTCATAACTGAGAATCTCACTAAGTACAGGACTGAGCTGGTTAAAACATTCTCTCAATTAAAATACTCGAAACAAATTTATACATACAGGATATCTCAAGGTAGAATTTATGTCAAACACACTGAAACAAGCAGGAAAGAAACAGTTAACAATTTTGATAACATTATGAACTTTGAACGGTCCAATCAACAACCCACATCCTTCCAGTCAATTGACATTGAGTAGCCATAACATTGTATACTACTGCATGTATATTGTATTGTATTTATTTGTCTAAGACATTTATATTGCTGACATAATATAAGCATATTTGTTTTTTTTCTACCTATTCAATAGACATGTGCATTATGTATTTTTCTGAGTTGTATATTGGACTCCTTTTGATAATATCTATGTGAAAAAATAAATTGATAAAAACTTTAACATTACATTTTATGATCAATAACCATAGTCTTAACAATTTTAAACCTGAAACTTGCTGAATAATACAACAATAACCCATATTCCTCCTAGTATTATCCCTAAAGGCTCTTAAAAATCAATCATATGTTTAGTGGAGTTTCTCAAGATTACAAATTTAGAAGCTCTGATCTAGGGTAAAAATTTTAAATTTTCAAATGTTTGGATCACCTGAATGTTTAAATCTAAGTGTACGGAATTAATTTATCAGCTATATCTTTATATTTATCAGCTATACCTTTATAATTTCATCAACTTTTGTTTTTGTCTAGTAAACATTGAAATAAAGCGCTTAGAGTAATTCTTAATTAGATAATGCGCTATATAAATACTGTAAATAATAACATAGTGTTAAAATATTTGGGGATTTTCTGAAGATAAAGTTTCGATGGGTAAAATGTTTATAACATCAAATACAAGAATAATTTAATTTCTAAGTGAATTTCTGATTCGCTACTTTTAATTGTTTGGAATCCATCTGTAATATTATGATATATATGTTTACAATTTTATTATTTCTATGTATTTAGTGAGAATTGAAATATTGTGTTTAGTTATCTTCTTTAGTTTTGTTTTTTAATCATGTTGTTTTGAATGATATATTGAACTTTGAAAATGCATGTAACTTTTATTTTGTTTCATATTATTATACTTTTGTTGTTGGAAACAATAGTCAAGACTGTGTTGTTATGTGGTCAGCAAGACATAGCTCTCAGAGGCCATATAGAGATGACAGTCAATATACGAATGACAAACACATAAACACAGGAAACTTTAGTTCTTTGCTACGTTACAGGGCAGACGGTGGGGATGAACTTTTACATCATATGAATATTAATAACGATGATTTATTACTTCATTTCTTTTCAAAAACCTTCATCAGAAAGGATCGTACAAACTCAGGCGGTGTATTACTCATTTATTTTAAAACAACACTGAAGAAACTATCTGGATAAAAGTGCGAGCTAGAGGTCAAACCTTCCTTTTGCACCGTGTCCCCGTCACATTTGGGGACATGCCTTTGTGAATGTGGGGGAAACGGATTTGAAGCGGCGGTTTCCGGTAAGCTGGTGTGAAATCATAAATTATAGCATTATTACAATTATTTAAAATATATGACTTATTTAGCAGAACACCAGGTTCATTGCGGGAGATGTTGATCCCATTTTACCCTCGTTGTTCGTCCGGTATATTGGTGAACAGTTCTGCAATGTATGACGAGGGTGGCCAAAATTGAAGAATTTAAGAATTATGGTTGATCACATCAACCACCATCAAACATATGGCCACCACCGTTACTGAAAATTGAAAACTGGTAGAAAATAAATATTAAAGGGATATCAAAGCTCATTTTGGTAATTTTTTGTATCTCATGAAAACTTGCAATTGGTTCAATAAATGATATTTATGAAACATTAACCCGGTTTTTATCAATGAAACTTTGTAAAAGTGACATAATTCGTTGATAATTCTGTCATATCTTGCGGTTTTCTCGGGGTTTTTCCAACAATTGAATATTTGCTTCCTGGACAAAAATTAATTTCGACCCTTTTAAGTGATATTTCAGCGATATTAGGGATTATATGGGCGTGCAAAGTATTTTTGGATTGTTTTTACAATTAAATTGAAAAGAAACAACCTTCGTCACGAGTTGAAAAAAATATATGTTAAAACGAGCTTTAATATCCCTTTAAAGATCATGCAGATAGGCATGAACAATTTTCATTTCAGTAAAATAATTTACATAGACCAAATGTAGGGACATTATCTGGAATGATCAAGATGATAGACAGTGCTTAACCAATTAAAACATAAAAATAGGTTATAATTAGCAAAACATTTAAGGTAGACATTGAGGCAAATAACAGGACTGAGTTTTGGTTTACAGCATACGGCATCACAGTTTAGTAGCTAACATGTATTTTCTTAAAATTTATTGTTTTAGAAATCATGAAACGTAGTAAATGTACCCTCTGGCTTCTTCCCCAAAACGAAAATAATTTTCGACAAAAGGAACACCCATAAAAAGGCAAAACATTTCTCAAAACAAGCGAACATGCACTCCTCTCTAAAGAACCACAAAGCGACTATGCGCTGACATCTCGTGTGAAATTGTGGACGATGACGGACGACGTACTCCAAGTGAAGGCAAAAGCTCACCTGACTCTTTGGGTCAGGTGAGCCAAAAACGTACATTCTTCTACACATCCATATGATAAATAAGGTCAAAATAAGATTAAATATAATTGTCACGTGCCTTCGTGCCCTGAATTGTGGTTTTTATTACACGAGGGCTGCTTTGCCTTTCATGAAAAAGGAAAATATACATAATTATCCTTGTTTTTAAAATGTGAGCCCTATCCCCTGCCGTCACAAATATATTACCCCCATACGCCACAATTTACTGCGAGAGACAATTCAATCGTATGCTTCTTATATTGTGTTGATGGTTTGAAAAAATGATTGAATTTAACGCGGACGACTTTTTAGGTAACATATGTCATTGAAAGTATGTGCATCGAGCCTTAAATTAGCTAAAATCTGACGGAGACTTGTGATAATTTTCAATTTTGACCACCCTCGTCATGCATTGTAGAACTGTTCACTATATACATGACGAATAACGGTGTTAAAATGGGATCAACATCTTCCGAAATGAACCTGGTGTTCCGCTAAATAAGTCGTATAATTTAAATAGTTGTAAGGGACCGACCATTTAACTTGCAAAGGGGGGTGGGGGGTATGGGTTTTTTTTTGTTCAGAAATTGTTTTTCGGTCAACACGAGAGTTAGATTATTTAATTTCTTTGTCGCGCAAATTTTTTTTCCAGAATGCAACATTAGGTTATATGACAAAAACTCTGAAACAGATTAATTTTTTTTGCTCCACCAATATCATAATATTTATTTCAGCAACATTGGGAATCAGAATATTTTTTTAGGAAAAAACCATAACCCCCCCCTTTTCAAGTTAAATGGTCGTTCCCTAATAATGCTATAATTTATGATTTTACAACAGCTTACCTGAAACCGCCGCTTCAGATCCGTGTCCCCCACCTTCACAAAGCCATGTCCCTAAATGTGACAGGGGACACGGTGTTTTGTGTAATACTTATCGACCTGAATGGACGGACAATGAATACTGGACACGATTAAGTCATGCAATAGGGATGGGTTACCAGGTAAACGATAATATTGTGATTTTGGGTTATTTGAATTCCGACTTATGTATAGCTAATAATAATAAATTAATAGAGACTACACTGTATAATGTTGTTTTACTTAGTCAATATCATTAGTAAACCTACAAGAATTACAGCTCATAGTAATACTTTACTTGATCCTATTGTTATTAGTGATACTATGAATTATATCTATTCTGATGTTTTAAAAATACCATAAGAAATTAGTGACCATGATGCCTCTGTAGGTTTTTTTACAATGTCCAAAGAGTGCTCCTGGAACATTCAAGCGGGAAGTCTGGCTATATGATAAAATTGATAAACAAACATTTATTGAAAAACTAGATATGGGTGACTAGAGAACCCTCCTCTGCCAATGTGAGGATGTAGATGACATGAGCAATCAATTTACCAAAACATTTCTTGTATTGGCACGGGAGTGTATTCCAACTAAGACAGTTACTGTTAGATATAATGACAGACCGTGGTTCACCATTGAAATCCGGAAAGAAATACGTATCAGGGACCGAGTACGCAAAGTAATGTTAAGAAATCATAGAAACTCGAATATTTGTAAATATAAAAAACAGAGAAACAGAGTTAATAATTTTAAAAAAAAATCGCAAAAGAAAATTTTGAAATCAACTTAGATAACATTATTCTTGAAAAAGCATCATATAATAAAACTTATTGGAACATTATGAAAATGCTTTTAAAGTCAAATAAAGGATCTAGTAATTTCCCCCCTTTTCAAAACATAATTAATTATCAAAATTTAGAAGAGTTTGCTTATGATGACGAGGAAAAATGTGATTAACTAAACAAGTACTTTAGTTTTATATCCAAACTGGATGAGGCAAATGCGCTCCTCCACGATATATAATTGAAAACAAATAATAATATAACTGATCTTAATAATTTCTGACATAATTCAAATTCTTCATCCAAATAAGGCATCGGGACCGGACGTCCTCATCCACAAAATGTTAAAACTATGTCCAAAACAATTAAAATAGTATTGCCTTTGCAAATAATATTCAACAAATCTCTCCAATAAAGTAAATATCCGACGAACTGGAAACTAGCTCATGTTACTGCAGTATTTAAACGGGGATTCTTCACTGCCGTCTAATTACAGACCTATATCACTTATAAGCTGTGTTGGGAAAATAATGGAGAGAGTTATATGCAAACATGTTTATAACTATCTCCACCAAAATAGACTTATATATGAATATCCATCCGGTTTTCTTTCCAGGTATTCAACAGTACATACATTATTAGACATTTATAATAGCATTTTAAATTCATTGGAGAATAAGGAAGCAAATTGTTTTGTATTTTGTGGCTTTTCTAAAGCATTTGATAAAGTTTGACATCGATATCTTTTACATAAAATGAAAGCATATGCGATAACTGGAAATTTTAATGATTGGCTTAGTAGTTATTAAAAAGATAGACGACAAAAGGTTGCTATTAAAAATAATTTTACAGCATATTGTGAAATATCTGCAGGAGTCCCACAAGGTTCAGTCCTTGTGTAACGTGTACGGCGCGTTACTATACTTTGTTCGTATCCGTTTTCACGGAGTTTGAGAAGCTATACAATTGTGACCCAAACTATTGAAAATCAAACCCAAACTTTCATAAACAATTACAGCAATTACAAATGGTTTGGAAACTCAACACAATGTGTATCAATTAAAACAATTCCCAGACCTTAACTTGTACAACAAACTAACTTCCAGACCATCTGGAACCCACCAACAAAACAGCGTTCAAACATATATTATAAAACAATTTATATAACCACGAAAAGACAAAGCAAACACAAAACTCTGTCAAACCTTGAAACACTTATGTTTCACAAATGCTGAATATAAACAGCACAAACTATAGAACAATCAAGCTACCTGTTCTGAGATGTTGCGACCATTCCATTAGGACATAACAACTTCAGAACAACCCGGTAACTTCGATTGTCTATTAATTCCTGTGGTTATCCTAAACTAGTAAATTAAACTCTTACCGCTGCTCTTCTCTTTAACTTCTTTTCAGTCATATTTACGATAAGAAAATGACGAACCAAATACAAATTTCTCACTCTTTATATACCCCTATTTTGGGTGTAGACCATTGTTCTTTTAACGGAATGACAGCATGGACGAGTCCATGTGAACTGTCAATCATCGTTATCTTTCCGTTTTCCGTTTGATGTTTAAGAACTGCGCAATGTCTCTTATCAGCTGTCATTCATCGTTACCTGATTCACTGTGTTCGAATACATTACATTTACGTAACAATAATAATATAACCGTATGTTTTAAACAAAATAAACGCTACAAGAAAGTATTCTTAAATAAATTTTGTTACACTTGGTCCTCTCTTATTTACCATCTATATAAAAGATATTGCTGACAAACTTGTCTCACTGAGCAGACTATTTGTAGATGACACTTCGTTCGGTTATTCAAATCAGGATACAATGCAGTTGACAAATAATATTGATCATGATTTGAATGAAATGGACATAAAAGTTGCTTATGTCATTTAATCCTGACAAAACAGAAATCATGGTTTTCTCTAATCGTAGTATTCCAGAAAATCTTGATTTCCCTTTTATTGGAAAATCAGTCCCCATTACTACTTCTCATAAACACTTAGGTATTACATTTAGAAACGATGCTAAGTGGAACACCCATCTTCATAATATTCAGTGTAGTGTATCTAAACATTTGAATATTCTACGTAGATTGAAGTACCGTCTTAGTCGCACTAATTTAGATAAACTATATCTTGTGTATATTAAACCACTTTCTGAATATGCCTGTGAACTATGGGATAACTGTGGGATTGGGAATTTACAAAAACTGGAACAACTTCAACTGGATGCTGCCAGGATTGTTACAGGCTTCCCTATATTCACAAAAACTGAAATTTTGTATATAGAGACAGGTTGGAATTACTATCTGTGAGACGGAAGAGAAGGAAATTTCAACTTTTTATAATATAGTTAATAAAAAATACCCCTCATTATCTTTGTGCATTGATTCTCCCCATTATACAAAGTACATCAGTGTACCCGTTGAGAAATTGAAATGATATTATTATACCTTTCTGTAGACTGTCTTCAACTAGAGATTCGTTTATCTCCTCCACAATAAAAATGTGGAATAGTTTAAAGAGACATTAGCTACGATTTTGACAAAAAAAAATGATATGCTTTTGAAATTGGTAAATAGCTTTAAAATGATGAAATAAAGGTATTTCACGTTAAACAGCTTATTGAACCACTTTCCGCGTTTTGAGAACGAAAATTACCATCGATTACTTATTTGCTTGCAAGTAAATAATTTGACCTAACTTTTTCCGTATGTAATTGACCTTACTATTGACAGGTAAAAACTAATAATTTGCATTTTGTCGCTTATTAACTGCCAACTTGCATGGTTTTTGTCCGTAATTAACACCGACTAAAAGCAGATTCACAAAAAAGAAAAAGAAATAAGTGCATTGTTGTACTGATTTAATGACGATTCGACAAGCTCCGTAAACAATGTCGATAATTAATAAGATGGCGTCCATTTCTTGATCGATCTCAAAACACCAGCAGTTGCATGTTTCAACATTTCTTTTTGGATTGTCCAATATACTTACAATCCAGAACTACATTGATAGATAATATCAACATGGTTACAACCTGTTATACTCTAGATATCAAATTTCTGACATGTGGCAATGTAAATTTAACTTCTGAACACAATTGCATTATATTTAAATATGTTTTTGCTTATATTAAATTTCAAAAAGATTCCTTATCGTATAACTGGTATGACTGGAATAGAATTTGGTGAACATGCACATCATATGAATCCATCTTAATTTTATTTTTCCTTCTTTTTGTGAATATTCATTATTGATTCGTTATTAGTGCTATATATAGTAATTGCATGCCTTTTATGTACTTATTTAATGTAGCAAATTGTAATTTGAAGAAGACTTCATAAGATTGTTTAACATGTGTCTAATCCATTTTGTCTATTTAACTGGCAAATAAAATCTGTTTAAACTAAACACGTTGATCAATTTAAAAATGGCATTTTAAAACAGGATAGCTTCCTTTGCAGCATGTGTAATACTCCATTAAAATAATTGTTTATTACAATATGAAATATGTTATTGAACTTGTACATAAAATGATGAAATTTGCGTTTAGCTGGTTAAAAGACAAATATATGTATTTTATTTTAATTTTTTTTATAAACAAACAAACTAAAACAACAACAAAAATTCGAAAATTCGACAGCTTTCTCACCGTCATCATATGAAATAAAAACGTGTATTTCAAAGTTAGTGCGCACATCACGTCTGTGGAATAATATTCGTCAGGTACCATCAAAATTAAAAAAGAGCCTAGGTGGCTCAATGAGTTAGGTCGCTGGATCTAACAACTCATACAAGCCTATCACCAATACGGCGTGGGTTCGCGCCCGGCTTTGTAAATTAAAAAAAAGGGTGCACTCGACTCGCAGCCACAAGCGATAAAGTTTACCAGTTGCTTGTCCATGGTCGGTGGTTCTCTCCGGGTACTCCGGCTTCCTTCACCACTAAAACTGGTCGCCATGATATAGTTGAAATATTGTTGAAAGTGGCGTTAAAACAACCAAAAATCAAAAAAATCAAAAATCTAAATTAAAACATTTAAAAGTCAAATAATCTAAAAGTCTTTGGGAAAAATCACTTCAATTATTATTTAAATATGGTGTATTCTTACACTGAACAACTATTTTCTTCGTATATCATCACAATAAAAGGAAAGCTCGTGATAATTATCAAACTAATACTGTTTATAATTTTTCATATCGGAAATAATTTTTATTCTGTGAAATATAGAAATTGTAACAAGTTAATGATAATAATGTGTCCGAGAGGATCGACGTGTATATCCACGTACTGTTGTTTCCGTGAGCAACCTCTTTTAAAATCAAACTAAGTATAAAGCAGACATCAGCATCATCATCATCAAATGGAATACAACTTGTTCTCGCCAAATTTCCAATGTATATCAATACAATAATCTATTTCTTGCCCCTTTTTGTGTAAATAGAAAAATCAAAATTGTTACATTACTAACATTTATTATTAGGAAAGGATATCAATTTTGGAGATTCACTGATACAAAAAGCCAACCTTACCTTTGAATTGTAGATCAGAAAGTGCATATTAATCAGCACAATTATTGTTACTAAACAGTGTTTGAATTGGACTTCATGTCAAGTGGAAAAATTTACTACTTTTTTTTACCATAAATACAAAACGTTGAAGAGGTTGTCTTTTAACTTGAAAGATAAAGATATTAGATTTATGATTTTCTTGTTTTTTAGTCCCCTACCGGCGAAAGCCAAAGGGGACTACAGTTTTAGGCTCCGTCCGTCCGTCTGTCCGTCCGTCCATCACATTAAAATGTTAAGTTGTACTGACTTTTTTTGACGTCCTTTGATATATTAACTTAATATTTGGTATGTGGCTATATCTAGCTGAGTTACAGTTTAAGTTCGAATTTCGTTCCGGTCGAATGATTTTTGGTTGAGTTATGGACCTTGAACTTGTATTTTTTGTACAAATTTTAATTTTACCTCCTATGAGATATTAACTTGATATTTGGTATATAGCTATTTCTAGATGAGTTACAACACTTGCTTTGCTCAATTTTGTGCCTCCTGCTGAACATTGCTCCAGGCATTGATTGTGGATACCTTCTCAGTGTTTCTAGTCTAGTGATGTAAGGTATACCTCCAACATTTAACTCTACCACTGATGGCAGTCACAAAAATATGCAACAAATGTAAAAATATAATACATGTAATATATTATTTGCTTTGTAATTGGTTTCCTCAACTGCTATCTGTCTGTCATTCCACATCAATTACTAGTCAAGACTGTTTTTGGAAGTGTTTGAGATATCATTGAGTCGATATTTGCTGATTTATAGCTATATCTAGTTCAGTTCAGATAAATTTCTGTCTTTTTGAATTTTTTTGCCTGTAAAAGTTACGATAAAATTCAAATTTCTGTCTTTTTGAATTATTTTTGCCAGAGTTTTGGCCTCTTGAACTTGTAATTTAAAATGTAGTCACTGCAAGGTGACACTTCTAATATTTTAGGTCCTCTGATTTTTGCGGCCGGTTGGGGACAATGTATATACAATATTAGTGTATTGTAGGAGAATATAGAAAATATTTGTATGAGACTAAGGAACTGGGAGGAAAATGCAAGGCTTTAGCCGAGCATTTTCCCCCAGTTCCGTGCCGAATACAAATATTTTCTATATTCTTCTACAATACACTAATATTGTTTTTATCCTGCAATTTAGGTTAGGTTAGTGGTTTTTTTTTTAATTTAGAAAAATAAATATTCCTCAAACCTTTCGTGGGCCCTAAAGTAAGTCTTGAAGCTGTATTCGTATGTTATACAAAATACAGCACACCTGTATTCGACACATGTTATTTGCTTACTAGAGTGCTCATTGCAGGATAAATTGCTATATGCAATACTCTCAGAATTCTTGTTCAGTTTGATGTATGATTTTCTTGTTTTATCGCTTTGATTTATCATTCTGTGATGCAATATAACAAGGCCATTGTAATCTAATTTACAATATCACTTAAACATCTGTGTCAACATTACGTTTTATCAAACCAGTTCCCAATAAATAATCGATCGCTTTTGTCATCCAGACATAAATTGTAATATTTATTATTTAAATAGTTTTCTTCATTCATGACTTATTATTTGATTTATAACAAGAGTAACACGATGCCCGGTTTTAATGGGATTCGTTCTGCTCAATGTTTATTTTTCTATGTAGTGCTTTGTATATCATTGTTTGTCCCTTTGTCCTGATTCTTTTAGTCATTGTGTTATTAACAAGGAAATGTCTTGACGATAACATTTCTCTCCTCAACATATTTTAAACTTTGTAATGAACGATTGATTATCCAGTTCCAACACTATACGTAAATAGTAAAATATTTCGACGTGTGTGTGTTATATCGACTTTGCCTCTTTCTATTGGATTTTGGTACTCTTTCGATAGTGTGGTATTTTTTTATTTTATGATTAGATTTAATTTATTTATCATTTTCTTATAACTGCACTATTATAGTTCACTTGATTTTATTTTAGTAGTTAGTCCTTTGGTTCTACTGGTTTCTATTGTTCCTAATGTAAACGTTAATATTACTTTTAATCCAAGATAGGCTTGCTGACGCTTGTAACTTCATACTTTTTCCTGCATCTCTTTGAAACCCGTTTTCTCTCATGACTTTTGCAACGTATTCAATAGGTTTATTATTTATATGACTTAATCCGCCCTGTCCTGGAACAGCCCAACTTAAAATTATTCCTTCCTTTGCATGCCTAAATATATTATCTAAATACACGGCTTCGTATTTTTCTGGAATGTGTTCAGGAACTTCAAGTGATATTATCCAATCATATTGTAGAATACCATACTGTGGAATGGTAAGATCCATGAACCTGACTCTACCACGGCTCGTTTCCTCACAGTACGGCACACATCAAAAGCATCGTATAGCTTAACGAATCCTAACTTATATATTTCTCTCTTATAAACCCCGGGACCATCTCCAAAACTAGCAACAGTCTTGCCACTGAGTAATTTAGACAGCTGTGGTATTAATGTTTTGTCTATTGCATGTTCTGTACTGTTTTCCTGACTTGTTTCTTTACACCATCCGCCTTGTTGGTTAGTCTTGTTTTTCGATGTCTAAGAAAACATGAAATGCTAAATGAATTCAGATGTAAATGTTTGTTTGCTTGATGGTGTTTAACGTCACTTTCAACAATACTTCAGTTATATAGTGGCGGTCAGTTTTATTGGTCGAGGAAACACGAGGACCCGGAGAAAACGACAAACCTGTCGTAAGTCACTGGCAAACTGACAACATCAGTGATTATAGGAACTGATTGCATATATAGTGGTAAATCCAACCACCATGCGATCACAGCCACGACGGACCCTTCCGATGTAAATTAATGATTTGTAATTTCTTTGTTTGTAAAATGTAGGCTACAATTATATCAAAGGAGAAGAAAAACAATAATGTAAGCATTAATTATAAAAAAAATGTGTAAGGTATTTATTATTTTCATTCCATAAATGCAATATATTGCATTAAAATATTGTACTTTCTAACGTTGATGGGCCTATTTTGATTGCAATAGGGTACAACATAAGTTTGCAGATGTCAAAGGGATGATCAGAGCTCGTGAATACAATGGTGAATAGAAAATCAAGAAACCAAGATTGAGCAACACGAACCTCACACAAAGAAACACAAGCAAAGTCGTGTGTTCCGAAAGGGTAAACAGTCCTTACTACACTACTGCCATCCCCCCGGTTACTGTTAAATGACATTAACATCATCAGATATATATATACCCTTCGTGTAACAAAACACTACACAGAAATATAAAGATTGGCATAATATCTCTACAGCATAAACTTACAAGCTATATTTCAATTTATTTTATAGGATGAAAACATATATACTAGTATGTAACAGGTGGTAGCATTGAAACACCTGAGATTACAAATGTCATTGAAGTCACTTCATATCATTTATTAGTTGCTAAACGTAGATGTCGATATATAGAGCTATGGATCAGGTTCGTCTAAGAATCGTTTGGCATTGCGACCATACCTTTAGTATACAATATTCCATTGTTAAGTACGCATACACTTGTATATTTATATTAACGCCCTTAAATGGAATAGGTGTGTAGAGTTCTTTACCCTGCCTCCATTTTCCACTATCTCATTTCATACATCAAATACGAAATTCAGAATCAACTTCGAGCAACAATGCAGTATCATATATGTAATTCCTGGAAGAATGTAAAAAGTAAGGCCCCGTCCAAAGTCAATTCTGTATTTCTGTACTTTTCCGTGGTTAAGATTGCGAAACATTTAGAAGGAGTTGAGAACACACATTTTGGCGTTGGGTGGGATGACATGTAATAGACCAGCAGATTTAAGATTTACATAGTGACTAGAATTAATAGACACACTATTCAACCAGAAAACATCATTTATCTTTAGAAATTATGATTTGCATATATATGAGCTTACGTGGAAACACATCAAGTCCTACTTCTGTTGAAAGTTTGGCTTGATCCGGTATATTAGAACTCAGATTCTTCAGCCGTACTGTGGATGACCATTCTTATCACTAATTCCTGAAGCCATACCAATAAACACGTAGATATTTAATCACGGAGTGTTTCTGGAGTAACACTCATCAGCTACACTCAAAATCGACAGATTTGAAAGCCAGATAACAACCATTGAAATCAGAACCTGATGGTTTTCTGATACAAACAAAATATATGAAAATGTTATATTTCCAGCTTCAAATCCGTCCTAGATTGTGACAAAGATAAAGTCTAAAAAGAGGCTGTTGATGCATTAGTTAGGGTTCATTTGTCGACATATTTCTAAACATTTGCTTGAGCTTAGGATGACATTTACGGCTTTAGTGGGGCTCGTGTTGTGTTATTCAATCTTTAGTTTTCTGTGTGGTGGTTTGTGGATCATTATTTGTTCTTTTTCTTTTGACCATTGTATTGTCTGTCTTTCGATTTACAGCTTCTGATTACCCGTGGGCTATCTTCAAAAGTTCCTTGCAAAAATAAAATCTATGGAATGAAATAATAATGCGCTGTAACAGGATTTATTATTTTCTTAAATAAAGCAAAAATGTCTCACAAATACCCTTTAAAGATCTTTGCCTTGCTCACAAGTACCCATATTCTTAATCTTTACAAAAATCAAATTTTCTTCTTCAACTAATGAACTATTACCTCACATTGCATTTGTCCATTTATTCTCCTCATCTTGTTAAGCTGCAACGATAGTTCGTTTCTCGTCCTAATTATATCATGTATATAACTGCAATCTATGTCATTTTCCGTTGGTATATGGTTAGTGAGTTGTGATCCATGTGGGGTGTTTGGAGGTCCCTTGTAAAAGACCAATGTATATACCAACATACTAAATGTAGTCAACCTAGTAGGAAAATAAATAAGTTTGACGCATGATACCAGTCCACTGTGTTTGCTCAAATATAGATAGGAATTATTCTTACCGTTTAAATCTTGACAGATAATTGCGCGCCAACAAAGACATGTTAAAATTTCATATTTTCTAATTGCACAAAATACCGAGGAAAATCACCATCTGAAGTAAGATGCAGCGATTGCTCATATGAATTTCTGCATGCTTATATCACCGAGCATAATCAACAACAAAAAAACACAAAAAAAAACCAATTGGCTTAAAATAACAACGGTTGCCTACTGCACATTTATTCTGCAGCAACCATAAAAAGCAACATTGTAGCAACTCATGAAAAAGATTAGCCACCATAATCAAACACACACACACACACACACACACACACACACACACACACACACACATATAACGCTTATAATTAGCAATAAGACTTGCACCTGATGTGCACCCGACGCATCCAAAATCTCCTCAAAAATCCTTGACCATACTACGTCCGTCATGTACTACTTTAATGAACCAATAAAGTGACATGAATCGGTACTGATTACATGCAAATGTCTAAAAATTAAAAACTAGTATTTTTAAATCAATGTAATAAGTATATTTTTTAATTTCCCGAAGTTTTTCGTCGCATCTCAACCGGTTTAGAAATTATTCAACAGCAGTAATTTTACAGTTGTTCCCCTTTTAATGATATTGGATACATGGCGGCAAATATGAGAAAATGAACTAGGAAAACCAACAAATAAGTGTATTCGCAGTTTCGTCCTCCATATTGATTTTCTTATCTCGCATGAATCACGTCTGCGACATGTCTGGTTTTTAGGTAATAAATTGTGAACAAACACACGAGCACTGTTGATAATATTAATGGGTATGAGCTACAGACAAAGACTTGGTAACTAATTCATATTAGATCAATTTTTCTCAGCCACAAAGGTATCTTTTACCTAAGTTTAAGATATATGAAAATATTTTACCACCCAAGAAATCAAGTTTGAGTTGCAGTGTAATTAGTTGTATAACCCGATAGCATGTACAAGCATTGCTAAAAATAACTTGTGTATTTGATCCGTAATCTAAGATATAGAGGGTCGTAAACACTTGAAAAAAAAACCTTTGTAACCAAGTTTCTGTTTCATTTAAATTTTAAGGTTTAAGACATTTATTTTTGCAGTTCCCTGTGATCTATGGAATAGCACTAATGACATGAGGTATTTTAATAACAACAAAAAAAGACAAAAAAGAGAGAAAAATAAATGAATTCTTCACTGTTGAGTATTTATTAACCTTGGTAAATTTGAATACTATTTTCTAATCCAGAATGAAAAACATCTTATGCTGGACAGTTTAACAACGGAAGAACACTTTTTAAAACTAGATTTTTTTAATTGGTAGAATTTTACTTTTATTTCAGATTATTAAAAATGCCCACATGTATTTGTGCAGTTGTTGGATGCTCAAATAATACGTTCCATTTAAGAAACTGGAAAGCTGACTTTTGCAAATTACATAATTGTAACTTTGGTACATTTGTACCAGCATTTGCGTTTGTAACCCTCCTTTCATACTCTTTCACTTTCCGACTGAGAAAAAGGACAAGGAAAGAAGACAAAGATGGATCAAGAACATTAACAGAAAAGATCCAAATACCGGAAAATTATGGAACCCTACATACAACGACAGAGTATGTTCAATACACTTTATTAATGGAAAACCAACTAAGGAAAATCCAGATCCTTGTTTACACATGGGACATGACTCAACTACTTTGCATAAAAAACCACGCCCTCATGTCATCAGAGGAGAACCTGTAACTAAAAAAAGAAAACTATCCAAGGTTACAATTTCTTCAGAACCGACAACTTCCGAAAATTTTGATAATGAGTCCATTTCCAACTCACAATATATTTAAACGGCAGAAGCAATACATAGCTCGTCTGTTATTACTGAACATTCGCATGCCCTGGGTACAGATGTACTGGATATAGTGAAAGATGATTCCACCAACAACGAAAA
>MJUT01019670.1:1209476-1240198 GCA_002080005.1 Gigantidas platifrons | reverse complement strand
AGTGTGTAATTCAAAAGATTAGAGAAAAAAAAATTATAACAATTTCACGATCAACGACATGACGGAAAATACGACGATATAATGAGTGGTTTGTATTTTGATAAGCATAGATATTCAGACAACATTGAAAGTGAAGCCATTTTACTAAAAAAAACTCCTTTCCAATAACACCCTCAAAAATACAAACCGGGTATATTTCTTTTTTTTTTCGATCTATATGAAACACAAGACAATGTTCAACTATTCAGCAAGTTTCAACAGACTAAGCATGGTATGTATGTTAGTTAAGTTGACAAAGCATTTCAATTTTTAAAATTTTGAACTGCAAGCTTCTTATAATACCAACGTAATTTAATAAATAATTTCGATTTAAAAAAAAAATGAAGTTCTAATAGTTTTAATACCGTGTGTCCAAAGTACAAGTCAGATTTTTTTTTCTTCGTTTTTTCTTATACAAAAAAAAAATTTCTATAGATCTGAATTATTTTTTCAATTTAATTTCACAAAGTCGTAATCAAAATTGTAAAAAAATGTTTATACATTTATACTAGTAATACAATCCCAAAAACTGTGAAATTTCTACTAAAAAAATTGCTCTATTCACTGACTTCCATTACATTTTAGGATACGAATTATGTTTGAATTAAAGGATCTGAAAGACATTCGTCAATTTTGTTAATTTTTTTTCAATTTTTTTTATTAAAAGAAAGACATGGAGAAGTGTGTTTTCACCAAACATATTTCAAAAATAACGAAAGATGTTTCTTTTTTCCTTTTGTAGTCTACTTTTCTAGTTGAAAATAGGTAAATTAGGATGATTCATTACCAAAAAAAAACCAAACAAAAAACATACATCTTTATGACAATTTTGAAAAGGAATTACAAAATATACAGTTTCCTTAGCTACATGTACGCTTAGCATGGATACAATTAATGTATGTTTAGGCCTATTTTCTGTCCACTATCAATTAAAAATTAATTTCAAGGCCGATTTTAGTCGTTCTGAAAGTCACTATTTACCAATGACATTACTTAACATTTCGATTCAAACATGCTTATCACAGTCTGGTTATCAACCATTCGAAAAAGAAAGTTGTATTTCGTTTCTTTAATGAAAAGTGAGGTGTAGAATTAGACATTTATACATGTATCGCAAATGGTCTCTTATTATTTATTTATTTATCTATTTATTTATTTTTATACATTTTTATTTTGTTTGTGTGTTCTTTTGTTGTCCCAAAATAGTTTTCAGTGTCAATTTTATTTGATTTTCAGTATAACGGATATTCATCTCTAATTAAATGTTAAAGCATTACTTCAGCCTTTTATTTGTTTATTTTTGCAATAAAGGACCTGCCGTATTCATTTTAATGGAATAATTGTTGAAGCTATAAGTATTAATTTCTAGTAGTCTTCTTACTATAAATTTAGATTCAATAGTGTTTTTAATACACCAAGAATAATGTTTTAACTAGATACTCCAAAAACTGATTGTGAAGTATCCGAACTTGACTTACATTCATTTATATAAATATTTATGTAAAATAAATTTATGAATTGAAATCAAGTTTTGAATTCTTATTATCGTGAAACTTCACTAAAAATAAAATACCAACGTATCAACCCCATGTGAGTTATTGGATAGTAATAAAAAGTATACATTTCTATTCTTATAGCAATTAATTCCTATCGATACTGAAACTATATTCATAAGTATGTACTTGCGAAAATACATGTATGATATAATAACTAATTTGATCGCAGAAAGTGGTCTGAACTATTTCGATTGCCAAACTATCCTACGGTTGGTTAATATATTAAAAAAAAGAAATTTAATTAAAAAAAAAAATAGTCTTAAAGAACCAACGCGTTTTTGTTTGGATCTCTAGTAAACAATTTCCAAAATATTTCTTTAATACAAATATTAATTAAATTTTGAAAAAAAAAATGGTTTCTTTTTTCAAGATTCGTCGACATTTAGCAATTAATTTGTAAAATACATATTTAATTTACAAAGGGGTATGTTCACTAACAATCAAATTCGGCCTCGCAGTTTGAAGAAAACTAAACAGGCTATGTTTATAAAATTTGTGTAATACCTAAGCCTTTCTTAAAATAATAGTATAACATAACTTGGTTGTTGTGTTTTATAGAATTTCCACCCATTCACACCGTTGAATGACAAATTATGGCATATTTTATCAATTTCTGGTCGTTTCACCCAAAAAATCAATATCAGCACAGTCGTCGACAATCGTGATATTTGAACTATTAAATTCCCAGTATGAGTTTGTTCATGTATTTAAAATTAAAAAAAATACATTAAAGTAAATACTATTAAAATAATTATAATAGAAAATGTAAGTGAAAGTAGAACTAATGATCAATAGTTAAGAAGTACAAATAATAATTCAATCAGCCTTGCCTTCTTTGAAATATCTCCGCTAATAAAANTAATACACCAAGAATAATGTTTTAACTAGATACTCCAAAAACTGACTGTGAAGTACCTGAACTTGACTTACATTCATTTATATAAATATTTCTGTAAAATAGATTTATGAATTGAAATAAAGTTTTGAATTCTTATTATCGTGAAACTTCACTAAACATAAAATACCAACGTATCAACCCCATGTGAGTTATTGGATAGTAATAAAATGTATACATTTCTATTCTTACAGCAATTAATTCCTATCGATACTGAAGCTTTATTCATAAGTATGTACTTGCGAAAATACATGTATGATATAATAACTAATTTGATAGCAGAAAGTGGTCTGAACTATTTCGATTGCCAAACTATCCTACGGATGGTTAATATATTAAAAAAAAAAGAAATTTAATTTAAAAAAAAATAGTCTTAAAGAACCAACGCGTTTTTGTTTGGATCTCTAGTAAATAATTTCCAAAATATTTCTTTAATACAAATATTAATTAAATTTTGAAAAAAAAAATGGTTTCTTTTTTCAAGATTCGTCGACATTTAGCAAATAATTTGTAAAATACATATTTAATTTACAAAGGGGTATATTCACTAACTATCAAAATCGGCCTCGCAGTTTCAAGAAAACTAAGACGGCTTTGTTTATAAAATTTGTGTAATATTTTACTAGGACACACCTAAGCCTTTCGTAAAATGATAGTATAACATAACTTGGTTGTTGTGTTTTATAGAATTTCCACCCATTCACACATTTGCATGACAAATTATGGCATATTCTATCAATTTCTGGTCGTGTCACCCAAAAAATCAATATGTCTTCTGTGAAATATCTCCGTCAACAGAATACAAAAATTAAATTTAAAAAATAATTAAATCCAAAATCTTTCAAGATCTTTATATTATATATATATTGTGGTATTCTTGGGAATTCAAAGGGTCTTCTTGGGTATTCTAGCGGTATTCTTGGGTATTCCGGGGTATTCTTGGGTATTCTTGGAAATTCAGGGGTATTCTTGGGTAAATGTATGTACCCCTTTGAGATCCCAATGACAGTAATTAATTGCAATTTTAACATTCCTACCTTTTTTCTCGGCCAATTAATAATTTCTTTAAAACAATATATTGGATTGTGAGAATTGGCGTTTAATAGTACGCATGTATAACTTCGGCTTTTCTTTGAAGTTGATATACATTAAAGTGGTTTATTCTAAAATTTCTCACTAACGTTGTTTATATATACAAACGTTTCATAAATTTAGCTTCAAAACACTTTTTCAAACACTCAAAGTTTAGAAATGGTAAAGTTTGCAGTATTTGGTTGCAGTTTCGTTACCAGACTGAATACCTTTTGTACAGGACATAAGAAAATTCCAGGCGAGTGCAATTTTTTTTGGCTTAGGCGGGATGAAGGCGGAAAATGTGTCCGACAGTTTATTAGTAAAACTAAGGTTGTATGCACCAGATGTTGTATTCATTCATATAGATTCCAATGATATTAGCAAGGACAGTTCCGGCAAAACTATATGTGAGAATATTCAGAGTATTGTAGGTGAAATATATAAAGCCGGTGCTAAAGTCGTTTTTGTTGCAGAAATATGCCAAAGGGGTAATTTCACCAAAGCACCAGAATTGTCATTTTGTCATTTGAAACTAATAACAAAATTAAGAAATCTATCAACACGGCATTAAAGAAACTCTTTAATGACAATTTGTGAAATTTAAGGACATTAGCTTTACTGGTGATTTTGATAAAGATTTTGTGCACTTTTCACCTTCCGGAATGAAGAAGTACTTTTTTCGTATTAGGAGGACTTTTCTAGGATTCAAATGTACTTCATAGTGGAACTTTTTATATCTGTGGTTAACAAATACTGAGATTAATATTACAGTTAACATCCTTCCAATGTCAATAGGACTAGCATTTTATTTGAATGATAAAAAGTTAAATTCATTATCTTGTATTTTAGATTTTCATTTTTTATTTTCTGTGTGTATGCAGTAAACATGTATTATTCATTTTACCTGGGACGAATATTTATATACACGTCATTGATATCACACAACATATAACGCAAAACAAAATATGTGTCTGTTTAGGGTTACAATGTGATAAAAATATGGTAGGTAGGTAGGTAGGAAAAATCATTTGATTTATTTTTTATATAGACTGTATCGGAGAAAAATGCTCACTTTAACGGTCCTGGTCTAAAAATTGGAATGAAATGAACTAGGGTAGGCATTTTTGGCACAAAAAATATGGTAGATGGAGTAACCCTAAACAGACATATAATTTTGACTCTACTAGTACCAATTTGCCTTAAAAGTCAAAATGTGATATGGAAATTTATTGAGATTTAATTTTATCTGATAAGTCTCACCAGGTACCTGTATCATGATAACACTTTAATGAAACACATGTTAAATTTTGTGGACTTCACACCAACACGTTTGGGATAAGTAGCAAGTGATAGCAATGGGGGTCTTAGATATGTGGACAAGTAATTACTTCTTATTATTATTATTGACAAACATAGCAAATCAATACATCCATATTAAACTAATTAATTTGCCTTAAAAAGGAAATAATGTTCAAACTATTTAAGATCGTCACATAAAGATTCAATATTAATCTGAGACGGATGTTAATATTAATTCAAGAATTAATGTACATTTTGTTTTATTTTTCACATACGGAGGCATTAAAAAAGAAATTATTGCAACTACTTTTACAATTTTCACTTTCAAAAAGAGACAACAGTCATACAATAGAAAAAAAGTTACCTCATTTTTAACAATGTTCTTGGATATAAGTCTTTCAACTTCAAACGTGTCTGGAAATGTAGTTCTTGTAAGTCTGGGTTTCTCGGTAGGAATATCTTCCCCCATAAGGAATCTTTCTTCAATTGACTTCTCTCTTTGGACGTAACGTGCGTTGTGATGCCATAGTGTGAACAGAATATACCACTTACATGTACATGATATTGTACAATTTATTTTTGATAATTTATAATTAGTGTAATGTCACAGTGTCATACATAATGCCATATAGATTTATTAACGGTATACCGGAACCAGGTGGACTTCTATGGCTAAAACATGCTGCTAAATTACACTTTGATACACATCCAGCAAATTTAGATTAAAAGATAAAAAACTTCAAAAATGTATTACACGATGTTTTATTTTTATAAATCTTTAAAAAAAAGTTGTGAATCTATGGCAATTTAAATCATAAATATTATTAATATATCTGATTTAAGCCACGAAAAAAGAAATAATATACAAGACAAAACGAGACAATAATTTATTTGATTAAATATTATAATATAATACTAACATGACTGTCGAATCCAAATTAATTACTTTATTACATATATATGTAATCACCCAATTGTGTTTCTCATGTCTTTAAATATTATTTTATCAATACGAATGTACATAGGCTAATTCTCGATACTACCCGCCGTGTGGTACGGATTTAGAAATTGTTCTGTTATATTGACTTAGGCGCCATAACCTGAATTTTTGAGCAAAATGGAACAGATTTTCAATTTTGTCTAAATATGTAAAATACATCATTCGACAGATTGTTTTGTATACAATATGAATATGAATATGAATATATGCGGATTGAAATTTACAAGATAAGTTTAAAAAAGAATTTTAACGTGTAAATGCGATTTCAGCTTGTTTAAGTTTTTTTCACCGATCTATATACATGTATATGGTCTGACCCTCATTCCTTTAAAATCAAAATGGAACAGACAAAGATTAATATGTTCTTACATGAGTCTCTATTGAAGATCTTCAATAGAGACGAGTGTAAGAACCTATGTCTTCCGTTTTTTACAATGTTTACATTTCGGTCCCGAAACTATAGCTAGATCACCACGTGCTAGGAGAGAAATTTGCATAATTGTGATACGTTTATGTAAAGTTTGTGAGTGCATCGGCACCGTGTACACATGCATGAACTCCTGAAAAGAACCGTTTAATCCTTATAATTCTTCAATGCAATACTGAACATAAAAAATATATTCTTGCATATTCCTGGTCTAAAAATCACAGAAATTAAAATTCCGCGAAATGTTGTTGACGACGTTGGCACATTAACAACATGACGTCATATGAAGACTTCCAGCTTATAACGTAAAGATCACACGTCATTAGGTTTGGTGTACGCTTCAATTTTGATAAAATTTAACTAAAAGATGCTTGCAAGATAGGCATTTTAATTATTTTTGTGCATTGTTGTAAATATGGCTTTTAATCTGACACTATTGATATACATTATAAAGTACACTACTTTCTTGTAATGCGTCATTGAAACAATTTGATTGGTCAATTCATCCATTTAAGACAAGGTCACGCGCAGCTGTCTTTATGGCTTGTCTTACATAGAAAACGCATAAAAACGGAAAAAATATTCTTTCATGAAATATTTTATACCGTTCAAAAGCTAAGAAATTGTAGTTTCAAATATATGCGATTGAAAAGACAACTTTAATTACTTAATTACAGCGAACGATTATTTAATATTTCATTATATAATCTATTAAATTTTTATCGAATGTGATAATGGTGTCATTTAACGCATGCGCAGTATCGGTGCTGATAACAACGATGATGATGTTGCATCCGATTTTATCGAGCCATCGGAAGAGGACACTATGGAATATGTAAAGCAGCATCAGTTTAAATTAGATACGTGTGGTTGTAAAACTTATATGGGGAGCCATGCAGTAAAATAATTACCATGGATTCAGCTGTAGAGTTCCGACAACACTGCTATTGGGAAAGCTGGACTATTTAATTTACTCATGCGTTCGTGTAGTCATACAGAAGCTAAAAAACATAAAATAAAAGAGCGAGAGAGACGATATCAAGAATTATATTTTAAAGGGAAGCGGGGTTGTAGGAAAACATTTTGTTTTATACATAATGTAGAGAAAAATTGTGCTGTCAATCGGCAGATCACTAGACAGGAATTACCTTTCACCTGGGGTTCACGCAAGTACTGGGAAACTTCCAAAGTATGCACGTCAATGTGTAGATACAAAAAGTATTAACATTTTCCTTTTGAAATATGCTGCTGACAATGCTTTGCCTCTCCCAGAAAGACTTCTTAATTATAAAACCACCAAGTATTATTATTGTCTTCTCATAAAAACTCTATTGACATACATCAAGAATATGAATTTTTGGCTACTGAAATGTGTTACAGAAGTGTTAGTTTGCGAAGTTTCAAGAGTCATGTCCAACAAATATTGCTATAACTAAACCTTGTACTGATTGATGTCAACACTGTCAAGACTTAGCAGACGAAATATCAAAGAGTGGGAATTTTTAGAAAGAGGACAAGGAACTTTTACTACCACAGTACAGCAAACAAAACTATCATACATCTCATAAATTGGATGATGTAAAATTGAATGAGATGAAATCAAAATATATATGGACTAATGAATCCGCCTACCAATTTCAACTTGCAATGGACTCAGTTGATATTAAGACTAAGCTTGATGTATATAATCATATGAAGATAAATGGAACACAAATATCTGTGGACGCAGCAGAGCTTACTGATTTGATCTGCAGCAGATGCCTCTCTTAAACAGAAACCTAAGAAAAATTCTATTCAAACTAAACATAAGGCGTGCTTTAACTTAGATCTTCATAAAATGAGGATAAACCTTATTAATTATGGAAAAAATATACTCTAAATATCCTAATGATTTATCAGTAAAAAATCATTATTACAGGCAGCATAAACAGAAAATACTTAAATACATAACATTATCCAACGATTTGGGTCGAAGGGTATGTAGTACCTATATATAAAGCTAATGACACTGTTGATCCAAACAACTATAGGGGCATAACTATTACAGCTGCTATAGGGAAACTATTTAATAGTGTACTTAATTATAGGTTGGACGCCTTTTTGCGGAATAATGAACTAATTCATGAGAACCAAATCGGCTTTACTTAAAAAGCTAGAACTACTGATCACTTATTTGTACTAAAATGTATGCTAGATGAATATTGTTTTGAAAAAAAGGTAGAGTGTATGCCTGCTTTGTTAACTTCCAAAAAGCTTTTGATACGGTTATACACACAGGCCTCAAAATTAAATTGCTGAAGCTTGGAGTATGTTCAATGTTCTATCAAGTCATCAATAATATGTATAACACAAGCAGATCATGTGTTCGTCTACAAAATGGCGTTACTGACTTTTACTCTATACATATAGGAGTCAAGCAAGGTGACAACCAGAGCCCTAATTTACTTAAGATCTTTCTAAATGACCTTTTCACATTTACTGAACATGATTTTGAATATGTTCAACATTGTAAATATCTAGGAATCTACGACAGTACATCAGGCACCTTCTCCTTTGCTCAAAGTGAATTATATAAAAAGGGTTTAAAGCCATACTTTAAATTACAAAAAAAAATATTATCGCACAACCCAAATGTTGGCACAAGCATTCATGTATTTGGTCACACTACTAAGCCTATTTTACTATATGGAAGTGAAATTTGGGGCTCATTTAATACACATACAGCCAAATTTAAGAATGACAGGCAGATAACACTAGATCACATTTTTAATAATTTAACGTGTGAAAAGCTACACATTAAATTTAGCAAATTTATTCTTCGAGTACATAGAAAAACCACAAATCAAGCTGTATTATCTGAAATTGGAAGATTTCCTATTTACTTTGATATAATAAAGTCCATATTGTATTACTGGCAAAGACTAGACTATCTGGACTCTTTCCTAATTTTACAGTCAGCATATAAGGATTCAAAGAAACTATATATGAACAATAAATCATCTTGGTTTAGCTCACCTCAGAAAGTATTCCAAATAATTCCTGGGTTTTTGAACATAAAGTCTAAGATAAAATTATCATAGGAATATGGTGTCAAAAATCTCCGGAAACATTTTTTGGCTCTGTGGAATGATAAGATGAATAACTGCTCTGATAGGAAACTGCAAACATATACATAAGTGAAAACTAGCTTCGATTGTGAAAAATATTTGAAATTGATAAGGTAATTTGAGGCCAGGAGGAGTATATGTAAATTTAGAGTTTTCTCTCATCATTTGCAGATAGAATTGGGCAGGTACCAGTGTTTCCCTCGACACCAAAGGCTCTGTCAACAGTGCAGTTCAGGAGAAGTTGAAGATGAAATACATTTTCTTTTCAACTGTTCTAAATATGAACCAGACAGAAAAGAATTGGTCGATATAATATTGACTTCATGTCCACATTTTAATAGCTTAAATGATATAAAGAAATTAGAATGGGTTTGTAATTGTGAAAATCACAATATACTAATACATTTTGGTGTGTTCTTCAGAAAAAACTGCAGATAAGTTTTTTCCCTTGATGTCTTGCTTCTCTTCCTGAGACACGAGGGGAAATGTCACAGCTATACATGCTGGACATCTCGAGAGGCACTGTCCCTTGGTGTCTGTGGGTGACTAGCAATATATATATATATATATATCTATATATATGTGTGTATATTATTTAACCTTGGAGTTCTGCTGGAGACATATCCATAAGCACCGTCCCTTGGTGGCCCTTGCAGATATCCAATGTTTCATCATAAGTCCAAATATACTATCCACTTAGTACAAACTAAGTTATACAGTACAAGGATTACAATTTTTATTATAATATGTGTGATATCGTTTCTTTGAATTTCCTGGATTGCACTTTGGCAGAGATCAGGTACTATATTATCCTAACAAATATGCTGCATCACTACCGAATATAATCTCAATTATTGACATTTACTGTTTTTAACAATTTGTCAAATGTGCTGTCTATTGTATTGATCATAATTGTTATATTTATGTAAATGCCCCCTATGGGACCATGATTAGATTAATACATATTTGAAATGCATTAAAATTGTTGTGCAACTAGCCAAGGAACAAATATATTGCTACAGAACTCTTGTGAAGACTAGTAATTATACAGATATAACCAGAACTTAATGGGACTACCAGATGATGTAAAATAAATTCAGGTAATTTATTTTGTGCCTGAAATCTGCATGACATAAACTATGATGAAACGTTTTCTTTTAATATGTATGGACAACTACCTTAAATAATAGACATGCTCTGAAGAGCAATGATCAAGACTAAATATTATAAACATGAAATTTAATAAATTTAAGTTTGTCAATTTATATGTGGTTTTGAAAATGAAATAGTGGTAACATATGACCAAACAGAAATCATTTTGAAGATCAAATTCACAAGTATTAAACATAAAATCAGTATTTTTAAATGTTTGAAAATATTCTTTTTTTCCTTCAAATTAACTTCATCACTAAATGTTGAGTGTAAATTACTCAATGTATTTTATACATTTTGAAAGGATATGAAAACATTTGAATTTTACTAAATATTGTTTCACACTCAGCTAGGTACATGCCACAGATATACATGTTAAAATTTATTCTTCCAGCATTTGAAAAGCATTTTGGACATTTTTTATTTGTTCTTCATCTAATTGAATAGAATTTGTACAAACATGATTTATTGTTTATATTTTTAAAATTTAAATTTTAAAATTTATGTGTTTAAATATAATGATGTGTAATTATATTTATAATGTTTAATGTTTTCAGGTAGTCCTCCCATGTCAGTAGAAACAGAAACAATAACAGAGATAAAATTGTACAGCTCATGTAATTTGAGTAAAGGGAACACACTCTATATTAAAAGCATTGTCTCTAGTAGAGAGAAGATGAATGTTATAGTTAGAGAGACAAAAACAACTTTACAAATCTTATGTACTGATATTTTCCATGTAAACACATTTTACTGTACACTTAAAAACAAATGTATAACCAGAAAATATAATAGGTAGATGCTAATAATAATATGCCAGCTATATCATGATTTTTTTTATTATTAGAAAATAATAACATGTCTTTGTATTGAAATGAATTCAATTTCTCGTAAATACTTGAATAAGAATAGACGGATAAAACTTCAAAATAAAGTACACCTGAAAATCAAACTCCTTTTTTGTTTTAAAGGAGAAACAATTCAACTAATCTACTAACAAAATGCAATATTTGTGATCTGCATATGGGTGCAATGTCTTTAAATTAATTTTAATATACCTTTAATTAATTCAAGTATACCACCTTGAAATGGCTACAGAGAAAAAGTATTTGTACATGCTTATATTGAATGACCAATTTGAGATATTGAACAAATAATATGAATATTTGTTTGCAATTACAGGTAGCTGAAACAGTAGAAATGGTCACTATGTTCCACATATTGTAAATGATGCGAAAGACACGGTAATATTTTAAGACTGGAAGTCCTACTTGCAAGAATTATTTAAGCCATGGAAAGATATTACTGACTACCATCACTTTTTCATTGATTCTAAGCATCCAGGTGTAGTAAAGTGCAAAGAAATTGTATCATATGAACAATTCACATTTAATTTGCTTAAATTCAAAACAAGATTTCAACAACCACAAACCAATCCAAATGTTTCAATTATAAAAGGTTTCGATCCAGTAAGACAGTGGTACTTGTATGACCATATCCGATAACGCTGTTATTCAGAGGAAGCTAAAGAACTGACATGCCCTCAACCAACTGTTCCAAAGAAGGAAATATACCTTACAAATCATGAAAAAGAATATGCACACAGACCAAGAGGGGGTAGGAAAAAGGCCTTTCTGAATTAAATATAGACAACAATATGTGCTCATCATGTTTAATATTTAGACAATGCAATAATTATCAAAATATAAGTATGTTGATTGGTTTAGGTTTATGGTGTTTAAGACCACATTCAACAATATTTCAATATATGGTGGGAGTCAGTTTTATTGGTGGGGAAGACCCATGTACCCGGAGAAGCATGTCAAGAAATAATTTTTTTTCTTTTCAAATTATAAATAACTTGTCCTTGAAGTAAAAGGTCAAGGTCACATATAATAGCATATGGTAAATAAACTTGGTTTAATCTAGTCAAATGCCAAAAATCTAACGTCTAAACCCAATAGGAAAAACGTTATGAGCAAGATATAATATTTTCATATTACAGTCAGTAATTTGACCTTGGGGTTAACGGTTAAGGTCACAGGTAAAAATAAAGCATGAACAGTGAATGCAAATAAGTTGATGAATAGAAATGCCAAATATCAGTAGCCTAAATCAAATAATAACAAAGTTGTAAGTCTGAGAGTGTGGTATGCTACATTGTTGAAGACCAAGAAAAAGAATGAAAAATCAGTTGAAAACAAAAGCAATGTTTATAGTGAAGCTAATATTAAATTGAGCAACTGCCATTGTATTTAACTGGATAAAAGACAAATATATTTCATCAATTTAAAAACAACAAAACAAAAACAACAGCAAAGAATGGAAAATTCGAAAGCTTATCCCACCATCATCATATGAAATAAAAACGTGTATATCAAATTTAGTGCTCACAGGACGTCTGTGGAATAATCTTCACCAAGTACTCTCAAAGTTAAAATATTTAAAAGTCAAATAATCTAAATGTATTTGGGAAAATTCACTTTAATTAACTGTTAAATCTGGTGCATTCTTACACTGAACAAGTATTTTCTTGGTATTTCATTATGACAAATAGTAAAATCATGATAATTGTGATTTAGCATTCTGTCCAATAAAGCTGAATTTACATTCTGTATCCAATATTAAAACAGAAGACTAAAGCAAAACATTTTCCTCCCTTAAAAAATATATCTGTATTTTTTAATAGTTTGTGGACGCTTCATGTATCTGGTGCATTCGTACACTGAACAAATATTTTCTTCGGAGATCACGACAAGAAATGGAAAGCTCATTATAATTAACACACTAATAAAGTTTATAATTTTATGATATAGCTGAAACATTTTCATTTAACGTTAAACAACAATCGCTCAATCAACGCAAATATATTTGACCATTTACCATTTTCCATATGATATAACGACGAAAATGCAATTAGTATAGGTAATAAATTTCCAATGTATATTAATACAATAATCTATATTTTGCCCCCTTTTGTGTGAATGGAAGAATCAAAATGGCTACATTACTAACTTTTATTATTAGGAAAGGATATAGATGTAAATGAGTGACTATCTAACATTTCAATTGATACAAAGTAAAGTACAGAAACAGCACTTCTATTACTGTTCTACATTTCAGTCACAGTACGGTCTTCAACAATAAGAATATATCATACCCTAAAATGAGTGTGAAATGACTCATAGCATGCAGTGTTTTTTTTATTATGAAGGTCGACACCTGGTTGAATCTATTAAAATAAAGTTTACTAATTTCAAGGATAACCTCTTTTAAAGGTAACACAGCGTTATCGTTCGTGAAAATGTTGTTTCAGCTGATATGATACACGACGGAAGTCAACAGCGTTACTTAATGAAGTGATTTCTTTTTAAAAACTAGATCGGGTGATAGGAAGATAATCAGAATGGTACATTGCTGTGGAACGTCTCTCACAATTGAGCTATTCATTTTGTAAAGCGCATCTATGTAATTTTTCGGTTCACAAATAATGGCAAACTTAAAAAGAGATAATTAGAATAGAATCACAATGCCTATATTCTAGGTTCTAAATATTTAGCATTCTGTAGGCCTGCTGTATATATATATATATCAATGAAAAGATCATTTTTGGAGAGTCAATGATACAAAAAGCCAACCTCACCTTTGCATGGTAGATAAGAAAAGTGCATATTAATCAGCACATTTATTGCTATCAAACAGTATTTGAAGTGGACTTCCTGTTAAGTTGACAAATGTATTATTTTATTTACACTAAAGCAAAACGTTGAAGCTATAGCCTTTTAACATGAATATTATAAAAGATATTATGTTTTCATTGATTGCTTTATCAGTTTGATTTATGATTTGTTTGCTTTATCGCTTTAATTTATCATTTTGTAACGCAAGATAACTAGGCCATTGTAATATGTCTGTCTCTACAACCCTATTATTCCAGGCTTCTTGTCTGAAACAGTTAAATGTCTTTGTCTCTACAACCCTATCATTCCAGGATTATTGTCTGAAACTGTTAAATGTCATTGTCTCTACAACCCTATCATTCCACGCTTCTTGTTTGAAACGGTTAAATGTCATTGTCTCTACAGCGCTATCCTTCCAGGCTTCTTGTCTGAAACTGTTAAATGTCATTGTCTCTACAACCTTATCATTCCAGGCTTCTTGTCTGAAACTGTTAAATATCATTGTCTCTCTACAACGCTATCCTTCCAGGCTTCTAAGCCTGAAACTCTTAAATGTCATTGTTTCTACAACCTTATCATTCCAGGCTTCTTGTCTGAAGCTGTTAAATGTCATTGTCTCTACAAACCTATCATTCAAGGATTCTTGTCTGACACTGTTAAATGCCATTGTCTCCACAACCCTATTATTCCAGGCTTCTTGTCTGAAACTGTTAAATGTCATTATCTCTACAACGTTATCCTTCCAGGCTTCTTGTCTGAAACTGTTAAATGTCATTGTCTCTACAACCTTATCATTCCAGGCTTCTTGTCTGAAACTGTTAAATGTCATTTTCTCTACAACGCTATCCTTCCAGGCTTCTTATCTGAAACTGTTAAATGTCATTGTCTCTACAACCTTATCATTCCAGGCTTCTTGTCTGAAACTGTTAAATGTCATCGTTTCTACAACCTTATCATTCCAGGCTTCCTGTCTGACACTGTTATATGTCATTATCTCTACAACCTTACCATTCCAGGCTTCTAGTCTGAAACCGTTAAATGTCATTGTTTCTACAACCCTATCATTCCATGCCTCTTGTCCGAAACGGTTAAATATCATTGTCTCTACAGCGCTATCCTTCCAGGCTTCTTGTCTGAAACCGTTAACTGTCATTGTCTCTACAACCCCATCATTCCAGGCTTCTTGTCTGAAACTGTTACATGTCATTGTTTCTACAACCCAATCATTCCATGCCTCTTGTCCGAAACGGTTAAATATCATTGTCTCTACAACCCTATCATTCCAGGCTTCTGGTCTAAAAATTTAAATATCATTGTCTCTGCAACCTTATTATTCCAGGCATTTTGTCTGAAACTGCTAGACCTCATTGTCTCTACAAATTTATTCTTCTAGCCTTCTTGTCTGCTAGATATAATTGCCTCTACAACTCAATCATTCCAGGCTTCTTGTCAGAAACTGTCCAATGACATTGACTCTACAACCCTGTCATTCCAGGCTTCTTGTCTGAAAATGTTAAATGGCATTATCTCTACGACCCTATCGTTCATGGCTTCTTGTCTGAAACCATTAAATGTCATTGTCTCTACAACCTTATTCCTCTCGGCTTCTTGTTTGAAACTGCTAGATATAATTGTCTCTACAACTCAATCATTCCAGGATTCCTGTCTGAAACTGTTAAATGTCATCTTCTCTACAACCCTATCATTCCAGGCGTCTTGTCTGAAACTATTAAAGTCATTGTCTCCACAATCCTATCATTCCAGGAATCTTGTCTGAAACTGTTAAATGTTATTGTCTCTACAACCCTATAATTCCAGGATTCTTGTCTGAAACTGTAAGATGTCATTGTCTCTACACCATTATCATTTCAGGTTTCTTGTCTGAAAGTGGTAAATATCATTGTATCTACAACCCTATCATTTCAGGCTTCTTGTCTGAAACTGTTGAATGTCATTGTCTGTACAACCCTATGATTCCAGGATTCTTGTCTGAAACTGTTAATTGTCATTGTCTCTGCAACCCTATCATTCCAGGCTTCTTTGCTGAAACTGTTCAATGTCATTGTCTGTACAACCCTATCATTCCAGGCTTCTTGTCTGAAACGGTTAAATGTAATTGTCTCTACAACCTTATCATCCCAGGCTTCGGTCTGAGACTGCTAAATGTCATTGTCTCTACAATCTTATCATTCCAGATTTCTTCTCTGAACCTTTTAAATGTCATTGTCTCTGCATCCTTATCATTCCTGGCATTTTGTCTGAAACTGCGAAATGTCATTGTCTCTACAACCTTATTCTTCTAGGCTTCTTGTCTGAAACTGCGAAATATAATTGTCTCTACAACTCAATCATTCCAGACTTTGTTAAATGTCATTGTCTCTGCAACCTTATCATTCCTGGCATCTTGTCTGAAACTGCTAAATGTCATTGTCTCTGCAACCTTATCATTCCTGGCATTTTGTCTGAAACTGCTAAATGTCATTGTCTCTACAACCTTATTCTTCTAGGCTTCTTATCTAGAACTGCTAAATATAATTGTCTCTACAACTCAATCATTCCAGATTTCCTGTCTGAAACTATTAAGTGTCATTGTCTCTACAACCCTGTCATTCCAGGCCTCTTTGCTGAAACTGTTAAATGTCATTGTCTTTACAACCGTATCATTCTAGGCTACTTGTCTAAAACTGTTAAAAGTCATTGTCTCTACAACCCTATCATTCCAGGCTTTCTGTTTGAAACTGCTAAATTTCCAGTAGGAAGAACATTAAATATACATCTTCTTTATATGATAATCTAAAAGTATGGTTGGTTGCTTTATAGTGTTTAACGCCACTTTCAACAATATTTCATTTATATTGTGGAGATCAGTTTTATTGGTGGAAGAAACCGGAATACCCGGGGAAAACCACCGGCCTGTCTCAAGTCAATGACAAATTTTATCACGTAATGTTGTATCAAGTACACCTCGCATGTGCGGGATTAGAACTCATAGCGTTCGTGGTGATAGGCATTATGATTGCATAGGTAGATATAAATCCAACCACCATAGGATCACGACCACGATGGCCCCTTTGATTGTTTGAGATGAAATAATTGCATAATGTTTAGTTCAGTGGTGTCCTGTTTTGTACTCTGGAGGTGAGTTTTTTCATCCGAATTTACAAAATTGAGGCGTAATTCTTGCATAGGTGCTTTTAGTATTTAATTCCGTCATTTCATGAGCTAGTCATACACCCTCTTACACCGCAAAGAACATTTCTAAGGCAATTTTACACTTTCCTATGCTATGTAATATGAAAGGATGAGAAACGGACTATAAATCACGGACAATTCTAAACATATTCATACAATTTATATGCCATTCTTTAGTTAATGCATCAAACGGTAAAATCAGGATTAGGGAGCGCCCATTTGATTTCCAAAGAGGGAGGTACATTTGAAATAAATGAGTTATGATACAATTTTTCATAAATGAAACGTCTGGATCTCTGACAAGAAGAGATTGAAGATACCGTATATATGTTCCAAAAGAAAAAATAATTGAATAATATTTATTCCATGGAGCAAGTCTTATGGAATATTTATTCCACCTGTATAACATTTGTTCCACCTCTGAGAGGTACATTTATTATAGGTAAATGATATAATAAAAGCTGTTAAATAAGTGATTAGTTATGCTTCATTGATTTTATATACATATCATAGAAATATTTTATCTAATGACAACAATCATATGTCCATACAATATATTCAAAAACTTATATTTATCAGGTAACAGAATAAATATTATATGTATAATACTTGTACCTGGCAGAATAGATATTATGTAATACTTGTGCCTAGCAGAATAAATGTTATATAATACTTGTACCTACCAAATAAAATTATACAATACTTAATTGTAACTACAAGAAATAAAACTCAAATTATATGTCCATACAATATATTATATAATAAAAGTTCCGGATATTGAATTATTTTATGTAATGCATGTACCATTATACTGATATTTTTATTATGTCAGTGGAACATGTATTGCATAAAATAAATTCCTTTCGAAACTTTTATTAAATAATAAATTATCCTAGGAATAAATACCATAGAGGAACTTCTGTTCCGTCGCAATCAGAATCCCTATATCAAAAAAATGAACAGACAGCACAATGACCAAAGAAAAATAACAAAATGACAAACAACGATCTACAAAACATACACAAAAAACTAAAGATTTCGTAACAAGAACTCCACTAAATACCGGGGTCGAACTCAGGTGCACCGGAAGGGTACTCAGTTCCTGCTCCACAAGTGACACCCGTCGTGTTAATCTAGTTACAAACTCGATGATAAATTATGAATGAGGTAAGAACCGTGGAGTGTTTACGACAAGTGGAACATATCCGTGGTCATTTGTGACACCGATATTCCATAACTGTCAACTGATGACTTCAACTTAAGAGGAATCCTTGGTTAAGTAGCTTTCTTGTTTGTAGCAACCCTCTATCAAGGAAATCCTTATAGGAACCACAAGCTCTGGAATATCGCTGGAACATCGCTGCAAGTACTCTCAAATCATGAAAAATATATGGCATTCTATAAATATTAAGCAGCTTGCTAATGTGCTATCGTTCTAATGATATTACATGATGTCCAATATTGTGTACTGGAAATTTTGCACTTGTTAAAACTGGGAAAACAAAGATTAATTAACAACGATGTCACGACTGGGTTAACCGTCACGGAATATTTGTGTCACAAATGACCGTCTTAGTCATATTCCGTCTTCCCTTTCTCTTTCAGGACTTATCACTAGTCGAGCAGGAACTATTTATACTTCCGGAGGACCTGAGTTCACCACAGGCTTTAAGATGGAGTTCGTGTTGTCTATCGAGTTTTCTCTATAGCGTTTTATAGGTACATATATCTGTTTTTCTTTTGGCCATTGCATTGTCTGTTCTATTTACGGTAAAACAAAAATGTGTGAATGAGGAAGTACAGACGACCAGGAACGATGGACAGATAAAGAATGAAAAAAAGAATGAAACGCACCCACGTTTTACTTCCGGTATAAACAATAACCAAAAGCGCCATGTTAATTTTCATATGACATTTGTATGATACCCATAGATTCAAATGAAGGATATGTCAGAATTTAAGTTGCCAGTATGTTATAATTCTTATGCTCTTGTGAAGGAACGCTGTAAGTAGTTTTCATTTCCGAGTGTTTCAACTGACTTGAAACATGGTGACATAATTCTAACTACGAGACCCATAAAATGTTTAGTAAATATCCATAGATGTTTTGAATGCCCTATATGACATATATACAGATATTATGGTAGTGCTCAACAGGAGCAGTGGCAAATTGTTTTCTTTATCTATTTGCAAGGAGCGAATTAATCTCCCCATATTAGGTACTCTAAAACATTCCATTATAAGGATAAGATGTTTGATTTATTCAGCTAGCAGACGAGACAATACAGCCGAGCACCGTCCTAGACATTTGAAGACGATAGTAGACAACTCCGTTAAATAATTTTGTGAAGACATGGTATCGTATAGATAATATAGTTAAAAGATTACACGAATTACGGATACTACCGGTATGTTCAACAACAGTACAAACAGCTTACCCTTCCGGGGCACCTGAATGTATAGTTGGTTTCGAGTTGCTCCGTCATTAGTTTTGTATGTTGCGTGTTGTTGGCCATTGCTTGTCTTTTTTCTTTTCTCTCTTGGCCATTGTATTATCCGTTTACATTGATTATCAGCTTCTGATTACCCACGTTATCAACAAACTTTACCAACAGAAGACGACAGAACAACCCCCAGACAATATGCTCCCATGAAAGTGGGATTGCGAACAGATGCTCTGGAGGAGTTAGTATCTCCATCTTTATTAATGACAGCTGTGATGAATTTCTAATTTCCAACTATAGTAACACGACGGATGCCATTAGTTGAGCAGGTTCACCTTTTGTTTTCAGTGGGGTTCGTGCTACTTGATCTTTTATGTGTAATATTTTGTAGATCGTTGTTTGTCCGTTTTCGTTTGGCCATTGTGTTGTCTGTCCTTCGATTTACGGATGCTGATTACCCCTTTGGTATCTATAAACTCTTCTTCAAATGTAAGCTAGCAGGCATTCTAAAGTTTACTTTGGAAACATGTCTTCCAGCAGTTGAGACACTGGGATTCCATGTCAATCAAGAACCTAAAAGTAGGGGTCATTTCTGACATATTATACACACTGACATAATTTTAAACCTGTTAAAGGCAGCCAGTATTTGGTACCTACGTACAAATTATTTTCCGTTTATCGAAATAAGTATAAATGGCAACGTATATTTTATTTCACAAATGTTTTAAACTATTTAATATACAAAACGTAAACAACTATAAATACAATGTATGTAAATTAACACCAATAAACGAACAAATATGGTGCATTTTGAAGGACTATTGCACCGTGTATTAATGATTGATATTGATTGGATGATATTCAATGAACAATATTTGATATTGGTTGGATGGAATTTAATGTCGATTAGAGATTATCGATGTGCATCGTTCAGTTCATTAATGATTGAAGTTGATTGGATGATGTTCAACACTCAGTATTTTATATTGGTTGAGTTCTATGTAATGTCGAATTTGATTAAGAAGGTTAGGAATTATCTGTGTTATCGTTCACTTCAGCCAAATCGTGTCTACAAGTCCAGAGAGTTGGTACCTACGTACAAAACCTCCGATGGGTGTCTGGAAACCTTCACGTCAGTGGTGTTACACATTTTAAAAGTCAACTACTTTGACAACTACATTTCGATCAAGATTAAAATAAATGACAATATTATAAATTACGGCTGGACATTTTGATTGGATACCGAATGTTTTCATTGGATGATAAATACCCGAAATAAAGATTGAACATATGCTGACTGACGATAGCGAAACGTAACTTTTTAACAAATTTATATGGGGTTCAAATCTGTTTTAGCAGATTTCCACTCCTCGTAAGATTGTGTTTAGTAAGAATTGTGTTTAAATTTAAACTTTGATACGATCCAAAGAATTTACTCATCAAATTATATGGCCTGATGCTTCTGTCATGCGTGCAGCATTATATGTGTAGCCTTCTGAATCTAATTATCTGTCTGTAAAAACTTATCTATAACATAACATCTGTGTGAATTATTGATCGTTTATAGGCAGTTTACATTCAGTCAGCATAGTCAGTTTAATAGTTCAGACTGTAATCCTTAGACTTAGGGTTATGGTGTTTAACGCCATTTTCAACAATATTTCTGTTATATCGTGGCGGTCAATTTTATAGGTTGAAGAAACCGGAATACTCGGTGAAACCCAACGAGCTGCCGTAAGTCAATGACAAAATGTAGTACATAATGTTGTATCGAGTAGGACTCGCCATGAACGGGGTTCGAACTCACAACTTTAGAGGTAACAGGTACCGATTGTACAGGTAGTTGTAAATGAAGACCACAAAGTCTCCTGTAAACATGTCCGCTTTTTCATATTATTAAGTAAACTATATTATGTGATATGATTTCTTGGATTTCCGATAGTATATACTTTGTGGACGAGCACAAAACGAAGAGGCATGCTGAGTGTTCTTCCTACTGGACATTTCGTAATTTCGGAGAAGAACCCTGATATTATAATGTTGTTTGTTTGTTTGTTTGATGGTGTTTAATGCTACTTTCAACAATATTTAAGCTTGTGGTTTTACAGGTGAAGGAAACCGGAGGACCCGCAGAAAACCACCGACCTGTCGTAAGTCACAGACAAACTTTATCACATAATGATGTATCGAGTACATCTCGCCTGAACGGGATTTGAACTCACAACGTTAGTGGTGATAGGCACTGATTGCATAGGTTGTTATTACATTATATTACATGGAGACATTACACAAAATAAATTATTCTAAACATCACAATAGACGTTAACATTTAGCACCACTTGGAAGAGTTTTGTACTTTTCGCACCATGTCTTAGTATATACAAATACTACATCTAAAGCCATCCCATCAGAAGTGTCGGCAGAATTGGACAATTGAGAATGTTCTACATAGCCGCCTACGTCTTTGAAAAAGTTTCGTAATCGTTCTAAATTATTTTTAGATTTGTCTACAATTATTTTTGTTCCATCCCACACTCTATATTCAATAGTCCATACATCCACAATAATTTTGCCTGATTTTAGTTCATTTTTCATACTATTTAAAACAAATAATTCTGCACCTTCTACGTCTAATGAAAAGAAATCTATATGAGTCTGTTGAATTTCATCTAATACTGTGTCAAGCTTAAAACACGGTACTGTCACTTTGAGAGCAGGATTTAATTGTTTCAAGTGATCTTTATCTACCGTGTCTTTCGCACTTCCTAAAGCACCCCCTTTTATAAACGTGGTACTAGACTCGGTCGATATGCAGGCACAAAGACGCCAAACTCTACGGTTCAGTTTATCTACGGCGTCACAGAGATCTGGATTGGCCTCAATGAGTAATCCTGTCCAATTGTGGTGTCTCTCTAACCACAACGTATTGGATAAGCTCATACCGTCAAATGCCCCCATTTCAATAAAGAACCCATTTTTCTTTGGAAGCAAATCATAGACAGTTTGATCTTGCTTTGCTTGAGAATACATTACATTTGTATTATTTATATATTTATATGGGCTTGGTTGTTTTAGGTACATTGGCCAGTCCAAAGTAGGTTTAACATTTCCGTTCGTAAAAACGTGCACACGTTTTCCACCATGACCCCTATAAAATTGTTTCCAATTTGTAGCAAGATATGGAAATCGTACCTTCCCATACCACCGACCTGCATTAAATCTTATACAATCACTGTTATAATCGTACATCACACCAATTGTCAAGGAGCCTCCTTTTTTTGTAACACACCATGCCCGGGCAATAGCAATAATGTCTCCCCAAGGGTTAAGGGCGTCACCATACCTGCCCAAACCAGAATGCTCTACTGAACTAAATGTCACTATAGCATCAAACGTTCCTAAGGTATCGTTCATATAACTTTTTCGGAATTGTAAAGGTGTCATTGTTTTAATTTTTGGGTGCTTTGATATAATTTCTCCATACTCTAGTGTAACGATTTCCGTAGCACCAGCTTCCAAAACACAAGCCTCGACCCAAGGGTTTTCAGAACCTATCACTAAAACGCGTCCATTTCTAACACCCGGTGCATGCTGTAATCCATCCCTTAAAGCATTTGTTTCGGGTATTCCATAATTACCTCCTAATTTTCCCTGCTTTGCTAAGGTTATCCACTGTTCAACCATTTCTTCTGACCAAACTGGTGACAGAGCCTTTTTCTCAAAATATGGTTGGTCAAAGTACCATTCGTAAACCTTTAATCGGCCGTTCATTGTAAAATCGCTCATAAAATGTTTCGGTATGACCTTTGGAGCGTGCGGAAGTCCATGAGCCCTGTCGATGAATTCGTTTTTATAAAGTGCCGGGCAGTTCACTTGTGCTGTCACATGATTAAAATATGGCCCTGACGAGCCATCACGTGATGTATTACAAAGTTCTCCACAATCACGACGAATGACTTCTAGTGGTTCAGTCGGTCGTAATAGCGTTGGCAATTTATTATTTGATTCTTCAAAATAGTTGACTTTTTTCTGATTTTCTTTAGGTAATATGACGTTTTTGACACTGTTTTGATATGATTCTGGTCTTTTTTGCAGCACATCATTATTTTCATGAGTGTAAGTTTCGGTATGCGTTTTGAAATATACAGATTCCCTTCCTATTAGAAGAATAACCACAAAAACTAATAATATTATGAAGATTTGATAGTATCGAGCCATTTCTCAAGAAACGTCAGCTGCTGTAAATAGAAAGAAAAAACAAAGATCATACTAGTTATACCTTAAAACAAGAAAAACAAGAACAAAAACAACGTTTAAACCCTACATACATGTATATTGTATATGATGTTATTTCTGTTGTGGACATGCTGAAATGTTTAAATGACAATATTTATGGTGTGATGTTTAGCATGCCCTCCTCGAGTATGGTAGATAGTGGGTTCAAGCCCAGGTCAGGCCTAACCAAATACTGTAAAATTGGTATACGTTGCTTCTTCGCTATGCATAGTGATTTAAGGAGTAAGAGCAAATAATTCTTGCTCTGAATCGGGAAAATGTTTCCAAGTGGTGCGACATGTCTACTAGCGAACTGTTATTTAAGTGGAGCGACATGTCTACTAGCGAGCTGTTATTTAAGTGGAGCGACATGTCTACTAGCGAACTGTTATTTAAGTGGAGCGACATGTCTACTAGCAAACTGTTATTTAAGTTGAGCGACATGTCTACTAGCAAACTGTTATTTAAGTGGAGCGACATGTCTACTAGCGAACTGTTATTTAAGTGATATTTAAAAAAAGGAACATTGTCATCTCATCAAATGTAACAATGTTCTGGCCATGATATAGCTGAGCAATCTCTCTTTTTGCGTAAAACAAGAATCACCCGCTAATTCACTCATTATTTTAGGAAACAATGCGTTCTTTTATTTGACCAATATAAGAGATTCGAATATTTTTCACGCGTCTGTGAAAAAGACGGAATTTCCGCCAATCCGTAAAATATTTTCTACAACTCTTATAACAGCTTAATAGAAGAACATATTTTTCTTGTAGATAAGTCCATCATGATATGAATCTGATATCTGGAAATCTAACTACGTGGTGGGGGAGTGGTTTGGTTATGGTGTGTAACGCCACTTTCAACAATATTTCAGTTACATGTATATCGTGGCGGTCAGTTTTATTAGTGGAGGAAATCGGAGTACCAGTAGAAAACCAAGTCACTGACAAACTTTATCACATAGTGTTGTATCGAGAACACCTCGCCATGAACGGGTTTCGAACTCACAACTTTAGTGACGATAGGCAATGCTTGCACATGTAGTTGTAAATCCAACTACCATACGATGACGACCCCAAGCATATTCTAACAAAATGACTTAATACAATTCAAGGATAGAGGTATTTTTCTTATGCTATCAACATTTAGCATCATTCAAATGAAATGTCCAAAAACACTAAAACTAATTTATCAGCCGACATTATTTTGGAATGATCATTTAAAATTGAAATAAATAGTCGTCCATTATCCAATATGTGATTAAGATAATCCAGATCTATAACAAAAAATACAAAAAAGAAAAAAATTATCATGTGTAACCAATACATTAAATCATTAATTATGACTACGGTTTTTTGTTTGTTTTGTTTTTTCAAATTTGACTGTTATGTTTAGGTGTTTTAGACTTAATTGATTGATTGATTACTTGCTTGATTTGTAGGTGGTTATTTCAGCTATATTGTGGTGTTAGAAACTTCAATAACTTCGTCAAACAGTCATATAATTTCATTTTTTTTCAATTTAGCTATTTTCAGTTTAAATTAGTGGACTTGTCTACATTGCCATAGAATTATGATTTTTGTTTTTTGTTTTTTGTTTTCTGTTTTTTTTTGGTGCCTGAAATAATCTCTTAAAATTATATATTTGTTAAATTAAGATATGTTCAGTTCAATTATGTAAATAAATCCTGGCAATATTCTGATTGTGTGTACAACATGCTAAATGTATCATTTGAAGTTAAAAGTCTTGATTGTGTTTTAATCTCTTATGCAGAGTTGAGAGCATTAATCATTTATCTGTGATTTGCTTTATTCACGATGAAAGCAGGTTAAAAATTATGCCTTTAAACTTGCTTGTCCAGATAAAAAAGGTTATTCAACAAAATGTGTAGTTAAAGGTATTATTAGTCTGAACTAAAAAAATACATTGGACATCAACTATGGTACCGTTAAAGACATTGTTACAGGAGAGAAAATAGAAAGTGTCGCCATTTTGAACAATATAATATGCAGAGATAAAAATTAAACAAAAATTGTGACAAAAGCGGAAAGGAAGGAATGCAAAATAGTGTTTGACAAACGTGTCATTCGCGGAAATTCCACAACAGCACCATACGGAATGTAATATTGTATATTGTGCATATATATCAGGGTACCTGTAAAGTGCGAAACGAAATAAAAATGATACGAAACGAAACGAAACCGAACGAAACGAAATCAAATGAAACGAAACGAAACCAATCGAAACGAAACGAAACGAAATCGGGTAAAATTTTCGATATATTTCGACCAAAGAAAGAAAAATGTAGTATGAAGACTTAGAAGGTTTAATTCATAGCGAGCATCGCAGATGGGCGATAAACGGTAATATTAGTGTAGTAAATAAATGATCACATGATCCATAATGAACAAAATTAAACCGGAAGGTATCTCAGCTTTCCGCACAAGCAAGAAAATACGGACTGAAGTTAAAGTAAAAGTAGACTTTTGATTTGAATAAAATTAAAATGTTCAGTTTAAAAATAACAGGAAAAAATCCAAAAACCCTGACAATATCTTTGTCTGAAACGCTGAATTTATTCTAAAAATGGACAATCGTTAAACATTCTTGTCTCACCTCTCTCAGTTTTCGTCATACGATTTCTTTCACAGGCCGCACCTACTCTATATGAATGTCATTACTATAATAATGTATGAATTTCAATCACATTCAGGCAGTGGAGAGACATGTTTTCGGGGATTTTTTTCACTCGATTACTGTGTCAAGGAACAACGCTTAACTAATAAGTTCTGCTCTTTCAATGATAATCCTGATCACTGCTTAGATAGTCTTCAATGACCGTTCTCTTGGTGTTAGACACTCATGCCCTTCAGCGTTGAAGGTCAAAACGGTCCTATCGTGGTCGTGTTAAAAGCGGTATGATTGATGTTAATCTATAGCCGTTAAATGTGCATTGAAGTTACAAATGGCTCATTTAATAGGGGAAATGGATGATCCAGTTCCACAAACAACAAAACAGGAAATCAATTTTGATTAAAAACAGATAACATAGAATCGAAAATTACTGAAAACACTTAACAGTAAATGTGAAGTGAATTCAGTGTTCATTAAAAGCTAACAGCAAATTCATTTTCAAAATAACAGATAAGAAAGAACTAAGCTGGCCCTAAACACCATAATAGTAAAACATCTCGCCCCTTTCACATTCAACGAGGTAACAACAGAAGGCAGGTGTCGAGTGAGGAAATGTAAATGAACCTATGCCCTCAACAATATCAAAATTTTTAGAATACAAAGTTTTACCAATACGTCATCTATTGAAAGGGCTAAATGGAACATGAGATGTTTAATAAAGAAACGCGTTTTGTGCGAAAAAAAAAGAAGAAGAAATATCACTGCAAAAATCAAATCTGAACACTGAAAGGCACCGACAAACGAGCCTGTGAATAGGTTTTTGATTATTAGATTATTTGGCAATTTAATTGTGATAATTATATTTACAAGGGTAATATGTCCTGATTATCTGATTCCCAAAGTCATTTCAAATTATTTGAGAATCGCGTTTAGGGAAACATTAATGATTACTGTGGCAAAACATGCGATTATATTAGGGATTATACGACCCCTAGCTACCCCTTACGCAGGGCCTCACAAACTGTTCAACAGGTTTTTGAAGTTACCCCGCTGTATCTTTACTGTCGCCGAGAGAAAACAATCAGGGGCGATAATTTCCTTTGAATAATGAAACTGAAAAAGTTGTTCAGCGGCTGTGCAATTTCGCACGCCCTTTAAACTATTCTTTTAGCTTTTAAGTCACGTACATCTTCGGCCCTTCAGTTTTACACACCTTTGAGTTTGAAATCCAAAACACAGCTAACGTGGGCATTTCTTGGTCTGATCTTGAATTTCGGAACATTTAGTTTTGTCTATTCTGGCCATTAACAGACCACAAAGCAGTGTGAACATTAGTCTATTGTTGAAGACTGCTTGCCGTTCTCTATATAAGATTTTGTATTTTGCTGTATTGTTGAATCGTTGTCTCATGGACATTTATTCCACATCTCAGTATTTTCCACTCATCAGATATTTGTACACGTCGAGCGTATGTGCTAATCAACTCCTCCATCCATTCTTCCTTCAAAGATTTATCAAAGTCAGTGTCCCAAATTCACCATTTAAAAACTTAAGGTCATTTGAAGGGCTACTGCTATTAAAATTTTGGTGAATGAAGAGTTCGTGTAAATTTCTAGCCAATGACTTATTATAAAAAGGACGGATATGTGGTATATGCCAGAGAGACAATCACCTACTCTTCACCAATAAAAAAAATTTAGAAAGACCAAAAGAAAATTACTATTAAAGAACACCGCAATAACTTCAAAGAATGATGAGTATACTCATTCTACGCAGTCACCTCTAGAAGGCCCCAAATATATAAAATAAATGTATAAAATCTAAAAAAAAAAAGGCAGAACATCTTATTAACAAATACAATAAATGAAACTAAAAGATGAAAATCAGACAGGTAAAATCACTGACCAACATTCACCTGACATGGGACAAGCACATGAAATGTGGCGGGGTTACATTAGTTACATGAGCACTCAACCCTCCCCCTGAATGCAGACCAGTGATAAAAAATAAGAACACATAAGACACAGTAAAAATCAGAACGAACCAGTGTCTAATACGAGATAAAATAAGAAACATACAAGATCAACAACAGATTGAACAAGTTTAATAAAACTGAAAACGAGTAGGATCTCACAACTGAATAATCGAAGTTAACTGACAATTACGTGTAGCTTAAGACAAAAAGGTCCTCTGACAAAAACCCATACTTTTTACACACACATTAGCCCTGCTGTCTCTAAAAAAGATTGAATAACACGAAATCACAAACCGCGAGAGAAAAACATACATCACTGTGCGATGCCTTGCATCTTAGCACCGATTTATGTTTTTCTTTATTTTTAAAAACCAAGTACAATGTATAGGCCAAGGTGCTCCAAAATGCTAAGTCGCATCTGCTCCGCATTTGAGACTTGCTGGGTTGTCCAATGCCACCCTAGTATAGAGAATTTCAACCACCGAACATGTCCATGCCCTATACTTTCTGTCTCATATCGGCTGTACAGTAACAATAAATCGTGTAAAAAAGTCCTCGAAAAGAAGTCACTCCATTGGCTGAAACCATCTTGTGATAATCAAAAATTCAATCGAAAGGAGTACTTTACAAAAAGTCCGCGTGTTTTTCAGACGGTAACAGTTCGGAATCTATTGACCCGACAACAGTCATCTAAGTATTATTATCAAGTATGCGAAAGTAGTAATTCTATCAGTTGTTTAAAATTTCATATAGAACAAAAAATGCTGAGGTATAATAAATTTGGATAATCATTATAGTATAAAACCGAGGAACCCTTTAAGTCTTCTAAATTTGGATAATCAATATATTACAAACCCTCTTAGTCTTCATGCCATATTGATTTTTACTATTTTTTTCTCATTACATTTCGTTTCGTTTCGTTTCGATCGGTTTCGTTTCGTTTCGTTCGGTTTCGTTTCGTTTTGTTTGATTTCGTTTCGTTTCGTTCGGTTTCGTTTCGTTTCTATTTCGTTTCGCACTTTACAGGTACCCTATATATCATTGATAAGCAGAAAAATAAATGCTTAAAATTCTTCAAAGCTTATCTCTATACATACAATAACGAACACCGGGAATAGAATACCGAAGGAACAACAATTTATTCACTTATATAATTTTAGTTCGAAGATCTTTTTCACAATTACCTTCGGTATCTATTCAATAATTGATAGCATTATCTTTAATCTGTATCTAACCACATGAATAAAATTTATCTATAAAAGTCTGGCTTGAACTTTCCTACTGTTCAAATGTAACAAAATTAAATTGACCTCGAGATCTGATCATTTAAATAGAAAGATAACTTTATCAGTTTACTACGAGGTCATCATAGCATCTTAAGAATGCGATTCATACAACATGCAATCGCCTTTATTGACCTAAATATTCAAATATAGATAAGAATTATTTTTACCGTTTAAATCTTGACAGATAATTTCGCGCCGACAAAAACATGTTAAAATTTCATTTTTTCTAATTACACAAAATACCGAGGAAAATCACCATCTGAAGTAAGATGCAGTGATTGCCCATATGAATTTCAGCATGATTATATCACCGAGCATAACCAAAAAAAATAACAATCCGCTTAAAATTACCTGTGTATACTGCACATCTATTCTGCAGCAGCCATAAAAGCAACATTGTAGCAACTCCTAAAAAAGATTAACCACCATAATCACACACACACACACCCACACCCACCCATCCACCAAAATGCTTGGCCATACGTCCGTCATGTACTACTTTAATGAACCAATAAAGTGACATGAGTGGTACTGATTACATGCAAATGTCAAAAAATTAAAAACTAATATTTTTCAATCAATGTCATAAGTTTATTTTTTAATTTTCCAAAGTTTTTCGTCGTATCGCAACCGGCTTAGAAATTATTCAAAAACAGTCATTTTACAGTTGTTCCCTTATTGATA
>MJUT01019670.1:1178618-1195599 GCA_002080005.1 Gigantidas platifrons | reverse complement strand
TTACCTATTGATTATATTAATCATCACTATTGTCTGTCATTGATATAAGATTGTGCTATTGTTGAATTATACTTCAATACAATACAGTTGGTTCCTGCACTAGCTGTTTAGAAATAACATACAAAATGTACATGTATCTTATGTGTTGATTGTTTTTATATAATATATTGTTATATATTGTTGTATCTATTAGACATTCTCTTGTATGTATATATATATATTGTTTCTGGAAGTCTATATTGATACCACTTTGAATTATTCTTGTAATTTTTATTCTAATTTGAACTTAAGATATTAGTAATTCAAATATTAGAGAATGGCAAGAAAGAACAGTGACGCCATTATTACGATTGAGGACACACCAGTTGAGGACATCGATTTATCTAAGGAGGAAGAAGAAGCATTGGTATCTGCTTTTAAGAAATTAGGGACGAAACCTAAATTATCTAGTCCGGAAGATCTCAGAAACTGGATGGCAAAGTATGTCGCAGATACTGTAAAAACAGAAGTTAGACAAAAACACCACAACGTTAATACAACTTCTCCAAACCAATGTACACCAACAACATCAGCTAACACACACTCTTCAACACCAGTAAGTACTATTGGTCGCGAAACGATGAACTACACTCCTAGGGTCTCAACCTTCTTTGGAGAACTTGGAAAAGGAGAAGCTCCTTATGACTTATGGAAGTACGAAGTTGACTCACTCAGAAGATCACAGTTTCCATAACATATCGTTGACATGGCCGTTAGACGATCATTGAAAGGCGACGCTGCCCGTATAGCCATGCGACTAGGCGCTGACACAAACCTTGAAACCTCCTACATAAACTTGAGAGTGCATATGGAATCTCCATTCAGGATGACTTATTAATGAGGGAGTTTTACGACGCTCAGCAGAAAACCGACGAAGATGTGATCAATTGGGCTAATCGAATAGAGGATTTATTATACAAAGCGTGTCAGAAAAACCTAGTAAGACGTGAGGAAATGAATGAGAAGCTTTGCTCAAGGTTTTGGAGTGGACTTAGTCAACAACTGCAAGATACATCTGGACATCTCCACTATATTGTCAAAGATTTCGACACCTTGAAAAAAGAAATGAGAGACCATGAAACAAATATAAGAAAAATTGTTAAAACAACAACCATAAAGATGATGACACCAACAACACAAACTACCAATGACGATATAAGAGTCACAATCCAACAGATGGCCGCTGATATTCAACAATTAAAACAGAACAGACAATTTCCAACACAGGGCACCGAAGAGACTTATCGTAATTGGAGAGGACGAGGACAAGCGCCTATCGCTCCCAGTAGGAACAACGTTACTCGTCATGATCAAAGATACAATACTACGCAAACCAATCGTCATGATCAAAACAACACCCATTCTACTTATCCGAACACCAGACATCAAGGGCATCAATCGACGTATAATAGAGATCAAGATCATCTCCCGAGATGCTATAGGTGTGGTCAAACAGGACACATCCAAATTGGTTGCAGAGCAAGGTTAGACCACAGTAGAACTGCAGGGTTAAACTTCAAGAGGCCAACATAGAGGGGCATATGATTGGTCGAGGACACACACACCCCAAGAAAAACTATTTATCAAGTTTAGTTGGGACTTCAAATGAAGTTAATGTTATTGTAGGTACCATTAATACTATTTCTTTAATTGATACAGGTTCAGCAGTATCTACAGTTAGCCATTCCTTTTACATTGATCATTTTTCAGATTTACCTATTCATCCTATTAAAGAGTTACTACGAATAGAATACGCTTATGGACAAGAATTGCCATATGAAGGTTTTATTGAGGTCGACTTGACCATCATAGGTTCTCATGGAACACATTCGAAAGATTCTAAACTTCATAATTGTTTATTTTTAGTGGTACCAGATAGAAACTATAATTCAGCTGTACCAGTTTTAATTGGAACTAATATTCTTTCTTCCTTTATAGATCAGTTACAGGGAACGTATGGGGATAAGTATTTACAGGATGCAAATTTATTTAATTCTGTCTATATGGCTTTAAGATGTTTAACCTTGAGAGAACGTAACTTACGCAGACAACAGAACAAATTAGCAGTCATCAAATCCGCAGAGAAGAAAACAATATTAATTCAACCTAATTCAGAAGTCGTCATTTCAGGATATATGGACAGGAAATTACCATACCACCATGTGTGTGCACTGATGCAACCAACCAAACAATCATCAATACCGCTCGATTTGGATATTACCCCAACAGTCGTGTCATATACGTATCACAACCACGAGACAACTGATGTACATATCACCAACATATCAACCAGAACCGTATCCATATCACCTCATAGCATCCTCTGTGAACTACAACCAGTACATATACAGAGCATACAGAAGTATGAAGAAGAATCAGAATCAGACATGGATACATCTGAATTAACTATATGTACTGATGGACCAACCGAATCGCAGATTAATAAGGGCAGAGAGCTGATACAGAGCTACACCGACATCATGTCTCAGGATGACTTAGACATCGGACATACACACATGGTCAGACATAGGATAGACCTCACGAATGATCTACCCTTCAAACAGAAACACAGACATATTCCACCTACGATGTACGAGGAGGTGAGAGACCACATCCACCAACTATTGGCTAGCGGATTCATCAGACAGTCTCACTCTCCTTGGACATCGAATGTCGTTCTGTGTCGAAAGAAGGATGGGAAACTACGTATGTGTGTTGACTATCGCCAACTAAACACGAACACCATCAAAGATGCCCATGCACGACCACGGATAGAAGAGATTCTGGAAGGACTAGCTGGTAACAAATATTTTACTGTCATAGACATGAAATCAGGATATCATCAAATAGAGATAGAAGAAGAACACAAAGAGAGGACAGCATTTACAGTAGGCGCACTAGGCTTTTATGAATATGAACGCATGCCGTTTGGATTAGCAAACAGTCCAGCTACATATCAAAGACTAATGGAAACCATCCTACAAGACCTGAACTTGAAAATATGATTTGTTTACATAGATGATGTCATCATATTTTCAGATACTTATGAGGAACATCTTCACAGAATTGATTTGGTTTTCCAACGACTGAGAGAGACAGGATTGAAACTTTCTCCTAAGAAATGTTCATTCTTCATGCCAAAAGTTCGCTATGTTGGACATGTAGTATCCGAGCACGGAATAGAGCCAGATCCTGATAAAATTGAAAAGGTTAAGTCCTGGCCAACACCAACAACATCTGAAGAGGTAAGAAGGTTTTTAGGTTTTGTTGGCTACTACCGACGATTTGTCAAATATTTTTCTAGAATAGCTCGACCATTAACGAATCTCATACCAGTAACTACGAAAAAGAAAGGAAAGAAGTCTAAAGTAGATAATTCTAGAATAGCATGGACTTGGGGAGAAGCACAAGAAAACGCCTTTACCACCTTGAAGTCTTGTCTTATTACACCGCCCATACTTGGTTATCCAAACTTTACTTAACCATTTGAATTACATACAGATGCTTCTGGACGCGGATTAGGAGCTATCCTCTATCAGGAACAAGACGGTCATAAGCGTGTCATTGCCTATGCAAGTCGTGGACTCACCAAATCAGAACAGCACTACCCAGCTCATCGCTTAGAATTCTTAGCGTTTAAGTGTGCTGTGACTGATAAATTCAGTGACTACCTCATGCCATCCAAATTTATCGTTTACACCGACAACAATCCACTTACTTATGTCCTTTCATCAGCAAAGTTGGATGCCACTACTCTAAGATGGATTGCTGCACTTTCATCTTATGATTTTGAAATTAAATACAGACCCGGAGTAAACAACGCAGATGCAGATGCATTGTCAAGATTACCAGCACTAGCAAACATCACCGATAACACCAGTGAATTACCATCAGCATCAGTACAGGCTATTTGTAATTCTATTTCAGTACCAGCTATAGAGACTATTTCTTTTTCAACTGAGATCACTAATCATCTTTCAGATCCTTTCATTTCTAACAGGGTAGACTTAGCAGACGCCCAGAATAAAGATGGAGTTCTTCGTTTTTGGATTTCACAGGTGACGTCGGGACAGAAGCCACGCAGATCCAGTGTCCCTAAGACTCCAGAACACCGTGTTTTCTTCCAGATTTTTGATAATTTGCAGGTAAAAGACAAGGTACTTAGACGGTTAGTTACCAACAGTACAAGCGGAGAGAAACACTTCCAACTTGTAATACCACGTAGTCATCGATCAATGATTATAAGATCTCTTCATGATCAGATGGGCCACCAGGGTAGAGACAGAACCACCTCTCTCATTCGCGATAGATTCTGTTGGTATGATTTAACTATAGATGTAGAGCAGTGGATATCATCAAGCGATAGATGCTTGAAAAGGAAAACTCACAGAAAGGATCAAGCTCCTCTAGTCAGCATAGCAACCTCACAACCTCTTGAACTAGTTTGTATGGATTTTCTTGGACTTGAAACATCTAAAGGAGGATATCAATACATATTAGTCATTACCGACCATTTTACTAAGTATGCGCTAGCGGTACCAACCAGAAACACCACAGCAAGAACAACAGCTGAAGCATTTCTGAACAACTTTGTTGTCCACTATGGCTTTCCCAAACGCATACACAGTAACCAAGGTGCCAACTTTGAGGGCAAACTAATCAAAGAGTTATGTGAACTTGCTGGTATGACAAAATCACGCACCACACCTTACCATCCACAGGGAAATGGTGTCTGTGAAAGGTTTAACCGAACACTACTATCGATGCTTGGAACACTCAACCCAGAACAGAAAAAGGATTGGAAGTCGCATGTCAACACAATGACTCATGCGTATAACATCACTAAGCATGATACTACTGGAATGACACCGTATTTTCTACTGTTTGGACGAGAACCATTACTTCCAGTAGATATTACCTTCAACACTCATCCATGTAATAACAACAACATACCAACTTCAAAATATGTCAAAGAATTAAAAGACCGAATGTCAAGCGCATATAAGATTGCCTTATCAGCCACAAAGAAAGCCCAAGAACATCAGAAGGATAGATACGATCTCAAGACAAGAGGAGGCATTGTAGAAGTTGGCGATGCAGTTTTAGTAAAGATAGTAGCATGGGATGGAAAACACAAACGCAGTGATCATTGGGAAGATCAGCCGTTTGTCGTACTCAAGCAACCAAACTTAGATATTCCAGTTTTTGTAGTAAGACGAGAAGATGGTACCGGTAAAAAGAGAACACTACATCGGAACTTACTTTTACCGGTAGGCCATTTACCAAACAGAGACAAGATAAGTGTAAGTATTCCAGATCATACCGATGAAGATCAAGCGGAGGAGGAATCTGTCTTAAAAACTACTCAATCTCAACCTGCAGAGATAGATGGTCCATCATCTGAACCATACACATCTCAGCCAGAGTTAGATGAGGTGAAGGAAACTGATGTTACAGGGGACGCCCAACATCAGGAAACAGAAGCGATAGACAGACAACCTTCAGAACCGACACCGATTGAGATAGATGATTCGATTATAACATCGAACACAACAGAGACCTTTGAAGCAACAGACACAAACACAGATTCTAACTTGTCAGAATCTACAGTGAATACGGAAACATCTATTCAAGAACCATCGAATACACGTGCAGAGACTGATGTTCTACCAGTTATAGAAGAAAGAACTGGTAAGTTAAGTCCTGAAAGGACAAGACAACAGGGCCCTGAAGATGACGAGGAAGATGAAGACAAGGACGAAGATGAAGATAACGCTGTCTCTAGAAAATCTGCACGGAGAAGATACAAACCAGCCTGGATGAAAACTGGTGAATATGTCATGTTGCAACAACCAGACTGGATGCGGAAAGCAGAGTATTTAAAAGGTCTAGCTCTTTCATGAATGTTTCAATCATCAGAAAAGGACATCGGACAGGCGTTACTGAAGCTTGTGACCGAAAACATGTAGTTGTATTTTAATTATTAAATACTGTCATAACTCTTCTTATTGTACTAAATGGTGGGGACACCATTTCTGCAAGGCGAGAGAGGATGTGACAGGATGTATTTTACCATAGTACCAGTAATAGTTTTATTTCATAATTATGTATTCAGTAATTAATAACTTCGCGTATGTCTTAAATAAAGTATTTCAACTTGTATATACAATGTAATTACTTTTATATGTTATATTAATAAATTATTAAATGAGCTATAATTATCGATCTCATTAAATCTACTCTAGTATATTGATTAGATAACGACACATCTGGATTAACATACTTGGTATGTCACATGCCTTGGAATCATTTCTTTCCTTGGATATTCTTATCATGCTTTCTATTGGTTCAAAGTTTCCGAAATTCTGAATTCAGTCCTTCTGATTGGTTCTTTGCTTTTGAAGTAGATTAAAAACGGGTATTAGCTTTGGAAGGTTCAAGACGCTCCACAACATTTTCCTATACTGATTCTTTGGGACTTGAATAGCATTATTGATGTCACTAGATTTATTCTATTCCAACTGATTGTAATTGAAGGTATTTACACTTTTCTTCTCATTTTCAGCATCTTATTTATTTTGGGGAAATTGGAAACATAGACCACCGACCTGGCCATGTTTAATGAATGAATGAATGAATGAATGAACGAGTGCGTGAAACGTAGATAACTACAAGTATATTACGTTTAATTGATAATAGTTTTTAACTCGATAATCACTGTATTGAATTTCCTTAATTATTGTTTAATAACAGTGAGTAATTATTTTCTAATATATATTTTTAATAGTTTCAATGTAAAAATGAACTTGGTTATGAAATACGGCATAACATGATGTAAATGATATTCTAATGCCGGATTGAAATGTTGAGTAGCAATTATACATTTTGCTAATTATGCAAGAAATTGAGAGCATCCTTAATTGTATATTTTTCAGAATGAGAACACCCATACCTATGTAACTTACTATACCACTATGAATATAAATTGGTGAAACCTGGTCCCACAGACAGGTAATTGAGTGTTTTGTATTTGTATTTGTATTGTGTAACTTTGTTTATGTGTATACTGATTCGTAAATTGGTTAATTTGCGAATACGATTTTATTCACAAGAATTGCTATTTTTCATATACAATATTTCATTGCCGGACATACAGATATTTCATATTATCGTGATTATAACAACAGCTTGACAGATACTATATTTTGTACTACGGGATCCTTTTAAAAACATATACAAAATTAACACAGTTCACAACCGTAAATCTTCATATTTTATTCATTCATTTTCATACTTTAAATTTAGTCGAAAACAAGATACAACTTATTGTGTACCATTGTATTGATTTATATTATTGTGTTTACATGTTATTCTTTTGTACTTGAATGTCAATTTCATCGTGTGTATGTGTATTTCATATACTTACCAGTTAATTGTTATTTACAGGGTTAAAACCTTTTAGTTGACGAAATAAATTATATATTACTTGGATCAGCTCTTTATTTATCTACCCAACTGAGCAGCCCGGTTTCAAGTATAACTTAACTTGGTTGTTGTGTTTTATAGAATTTCCACCCATTCACACATTTGCATGAGAAATTATGGCATATTCTATCAATTTCTGGTCGTTTCACCCAAAAAATCAATATCAGCACAGTCGTCGACAATCGTGATATTTGAACTATTAAATTCCCAGTATGAGTTTGTTCATGTATTTAAAAAAAAAATACATTAAAGTAAAATACTATTAAAAAAATTATAATAAAAATATAAATGAAAATAGAACTAATGATCAATAGTGAAGAAGTACAAATAATAATTCAATCAGCGTTGCCTTCTGTAAAATATCTCCGTCAACAGAATACAAAAATTAAATCCAAAATCTTTCAAGATCTTTATATTATATATATTTATTGAGGTATTCTTGGGCATTCAAAGGTTCTTCTTGGGTATTCTAGCGGTATTCTTGGGTATTCCGGGGTATTCTTGGATATTCAGGGGTATTCTTGGGTAAATGTATGGACCCCTTTGAGACCCCAATGACAGTAATTAATTGCAATTTTAACATTCCTACCATTTTCCTCGGCCAATTAATAATTACTTTAAAACAATATATTGGATTGTGACAATTGGCGTTTAATAGTACGCATGTATAACTTCGGCTTTTCTTTGAAGTTGATATACATTAAAGTGGTTTATTCTAAAATTTCTCACTAACGTTGTTTATATATACAAACTTTTCATAAATTTTGCTTCAAAACACTTTTTCAAACACTCAAAGTTTAGAAATGGTAAAGTTTGCAGTATTTGGTTGCAGTTTCGTTACCAGACTGAATACCTTTTTGTACAGGAGATAAGAAAATTCCAGGCGAGTGCAATTTGTTTGGCTTAGGCGGGATGAAGGCGGAAATGTGTCCGACAGTTTATTAGTAAAACTAAGGTTGTATGCACCAGATGTTGTATACATTCATATAGATTCCAATGATATTAGCAAGGACAGTTCCCGCAAAACTATATGTGAGAATATTCAGAGTCTTGTAGGTGAAATATATAAAGCCGGTGCTAAAGTCGTTTTTGTTGCAGAAATATGCCAAAGGGGTAATTTCACCAAAGCATCAGAATTGTCATTTTGTCATTTGAAACTTGTAACAAAATTAAGAAATCTATCAACAGGGCATTACAGAAACTCTTTAGTGACAATTTGTGAAATTTAAGGACATTAGCTTTACTGGCGATTTTGATAAAGATTTTGTGCACTTTTCACCTTCCGGAATGAAGAAGTACTATTTTCGTATTAGGAGGACTTTTCTACGATTCAAATGTACTTCTTAGTGGAACGTTTTATATCTGTGGTTATCAAATACTGAGATTAATATTACAGTTAACATCCTTCCAATGTCAATAGGACTAGCATTTTATTTGAATGATAAAAAGTTAAATCCAGTATCTTGTATTTTAGATTTTCATTTTTTATTTTCTGTGTGTATGCAGTAAACATTTATTATTCATTTTACCTGGGACGAATATTTATATACACGTCATTGATATCACACAACACATAGCGCAAAAAAAAATATGTGTCTGCTTAGGGTTACAATGTGATAAAAATATGGTAGGTAGGTAGGTAGGAAAAATCATTTGATTTATTTTTTACATAGACTGTATCGGAGAAAAATGCTCACTTTAACGGTCCTGGTCTAAAAGTTGGAATCAAATGAACAAGGGTAGGCATTTTTGGCACAAAAAATATGGTAGATGGAGTAACCCTAAACAGACATATAATTTTGACTCTACTAGTACCAATTTGCCTTAAAAGTCAAAATGTGATATGGAAATTTATTGGGATTTAATTTTATCTGATAAGTCTCACCAGGTACTTGTATCATGATAACATTTTAATGAAACACATGTTAAATTTTGTGGACTTCACACCAAAACGTTTGGGACAAGTAGCGAGTGATAGCAATGGGGGTCTTAGATATGTGGACAAGTAATTACTTCTTCTTATTATTATTGACAAACATAGCAAATCAATACATCCATATTAAACTAATAAATTTGCCTTAAAAAGGAAATAATGTTCAAGCTATTTAAGACCGTCACATAAAGATTCAATATTAATCTGAGACGGATGTTAATATTAATTCAAGAATTAATGTACATTTTATTTTATTTTTGACATACGGAGGCATTAAAAAGGAAATTACTGCAACTACTTTTACAATTTTCACTTTCAAAAAGAGACAACAGTCATACAATAGATAAAAAAGTTACCTCATTTTTAACAATTTTCTTGGATATAAGTCTTTCAACTTCAAACGTGTCTGGAAATGTAGTTCTTGCAAGTCTGGGTTTCTCGGTAGGAATATCTTCTCCAAATTGAAGCTTTCTTCAATTGACTTCTCTTTTTGGACGTAACGTGCGTTGTGATGCCATATTGTCAACAGAATATACCACTTACATGTACATAATATTGTACAATTTATATTTGATGATTTATAATTAGTGTAATGTCACAGTGTCATACATAGTGCCATATAGATTTATTAACGGTATACCGGAACCAGGTGGACTTCTATGGCTAAAACATGCTGCTAAATTACACTTTGATGACACATCCAGCAAATTTAGATTAAAACATAAAAACTTCAAAAATTGATTACACGATGTTTTATTTGTTTAAATCTTTAAAAAAAATTGTGAATCTATGGCAATTTAAATCATAAATATTATTAATATATCTGAATTAAGCCACGAAAAAAGAAATAATATACAAGACAAAACGAGACAATAATTTATTTGATTAAATATTATAATATAATAATAACATGACTGTCGAATCCAAATTAATTACTTTATGACATACATATGTAATCACCCAATTGTGTTTCTCATGTCTTTCAATATTATTTTATCAATACGAATTTACATAGGCTAATTCTCGATACTACCCGCCGTGTGGTACGGACTTAGAAAGTGTTCTGTTATATTGACTTAGACGCCATAACCTGAAATTTGGAGCGAAATGGAACAGATTTTCAATTTTGTCTTAAATATGAAAAATACATCATTCGACAGATTGTTTTGTATACAATATGAATATATGCGGAATGAAATTTACAAGTTAAGTTTAAAAAAAGTAATGTTAACGTGTAAATGCGTTTTCAGCTAGTTTAAGTTTCTTCACCGATCTATATACATATATATGGTCTGACCCTTATTCCTTTAAAATCAAAATGGAACAGACAAAGACATATTCTTTCATGAAATATTGTATACCGTTCGACAGCTAAGAAATTGTAGTTTCAAATATATGCGATTGAAAATACAACTTTAATTACTTAATTACAGCGAACGATTATTTAATATTTCATTATATAATCTATTATATTTTTATCGAGAGTGATAATGGTATCGTTTAATGCATGCGCAGTATCGGTGCTGATAACAACGAAGATGATGTTGCATCCGATGTTATCGAGCCATCGGAAGAGGGGACTTAGGATTATGTAAAGCAGCATCAGCTTAATTTAGATACGTGTGGTTGTAAAACTTATATGGGGAGCCATGCAGTAAAATAATTACCATGGATTCAGCTGTAGAGTTCCGAGAACGCTCTGATTGGGAAAGCTGGACTATTTAATTTACTCATGCGTTCATGTAGTAACACAGAAGCTAACAAGCATAAAATAAAAGAGCGAGAGAGATCATATCAAGAATTCTATTTTAAAGGAAAGCAGGTTTGTAGGAAAACATTTTGTTTTATACATAATATAGAGAAAAATTGTGCTGTCAATCGGCAGATCACTAGACAGGAATTACCTTTCACCTGGGGTTCATGCAAGTACTGGGAAGCTTCCAAAGTATGCACTTCAATATGTAGATACAAAAAGGACTAACATTGTCCTTTTGAAATATGCTGCTGACAATGCTTTGCCTCTCCCAGAAAGACTTCTTAATTATAAAACCACCAAGTATTATTATTGCCTTCTGATAAAAACTATATTGACATACACCAAGAATATGAATTTTTGGCTACTGAAATGTGTTACAGAAGTGTTAGTTTGCGAACTTTCAAGAGTCATGTCCAACAAATATTGTTATAACTAAACCTTGTACTGATTTATGTCAACACTGTCAAGACTTAGCAGACAAAATATCAAGGAGTGGGAATGTTAAGAAAGAGGACAAGGAACTTTTATTACCAGAGTACAACAAACAAAACTATCATACATCTCATAAATTGGATAATGTAAAACTAAATGATATGAAATCAAAATATATATGGACTAATGAATCCGCCTACCAATTTCAACTTGCAATGAACTCAGTTGATATTAAGACTAAACTTGATGTATATAATCATATGAAGATAAATGGAACACAAATATATGTGGACGCAGCAGAGCTTACTGATTTGATCTGCAGCAGATGACTCTCTTAAACAGAAACCTAAGAAAAATTATAATCAAACTAAACATAAGACGTGCTTTAACTTAGATCTTCATAAAATGAGGATAAACCTTATTAATTATGGAAAAAATATACTCTAAGCATCCTAGTGATTTATCAGTAAAAAATCATTATTACAGGCAGCATAAACTGAAAATACTTAAATGCATAACATTATCCAACGATTTGCGTCGAAGGTATGTAGTACCTATATATAAAGCTAATGACACTGTTGATCCAAACAATTATAGGGGCATAACTGCTACAGCTGCTATAGGGAAACTATTTAATAGTGTACTTAATTATAGGTTGGACGCTTTTTTGCGGAATAATGAACTAATTCATGAGAGCTAAATCGGTTTTACTTAAAAAGCTAGAACTACTGATCACTTATTTGTACTAAAATGTATACTAGATGAATATTGTTCTGACAAAAATGGTAGAGTGTATGCCTGCTTTGTTGACTTCCAAAAAGCTTTTGATACGGTTATACACACAGGCCGCAAGATTAAATTGCTGAAGCTTGGAGTATGTTCAATGTTCTATCAAGTCATCACTAATATGTATAAAACAAGCAGATCATGTGTTCGTTTACAAAATGGCGTTACTGACTTTTACTCTATGCATATAGGAGTCAAGCAAGGTGACAACCAGAGACCTAATTTACTTAAGATCTTTATAAATTACCTACCTAGTTATTTGGATAAATCATTGGACCCTGTATACATAGAAGAAAAACTCATTCATTGCTTGATGTATACAGATGATATTGTTTTACTGTCAAGTACACCTCAAGGACTACAAAAAAACCGAATAGTTTAGCTAAGTAGTGTGATGAATGGTGTCTTCAGTTAAATCCTAGTAAGACAGAGGTTTTGGTTTTCAACAAAGGAGGCAGACTGATTAAAAATTTCAAATTCACATTTACTGAACATGATATTGAATGTGTTCAACATTGTAAATACCTAGGAATCTACGTCAGTACATCAGGCACCTTCTCCTTTGCTCAAAGTGAATTATATAAAAGGGTTTAAAGCCATACTTTAAATTACAAAAAAAAAATTATCGCACAACCCAAATGTTGGCACAAGCATACATGTATTTGGTCACACTACTAAGCCTATTTTACTATATGGAAGTGAAATGTGGGGCTCATTTAATACACAGACAGCCAAATTTAAAAATGACAGGCAGATATTGATGTTACAAAGTAACCTGGCCGCCTGTTTGAACTTCAAATTATGACCGTGGACGAATCTACTATTTATATGTAACAGCAGGTTCTCGTACAAATAACAACAATCGGCTATTCATAGTATTGTTGTTTGCATAGTATAGAATATAAAAGGTATAATAATTGTCAATTGACTCTAATTAAATGGATCAGGGAATTCAGATGTAAAATATTTTACCTGTCCACCCTAAATTAAAAATGAAGGTTGCAATTGAACTACGACCGATAGTCACGCCCTGCCAAGTTAGCCTGAATCAACAATAACACTAGATCACATTTTTAATAATTTAATGTATTATCTGAAATTGGAAGATTTCCTATTTACTTTGATATAATAAAGTCCATATTGTATTACTGGCAAAGACTAGAATATCTAGACGTTTTCCTAATTTTACAGTCAGCATATAAGCATTCAAAGAAACTATATAAATCATCTTGGTTTAGCACACCTCAGAAAGTATTCCAAATAATTCCTGGGTTTTTGAACATAAAGTCTAAAGTAAAATTATCAAAGGTATATGGTGTCAAAAGTCTCCGGAATTTTTTTTTGGCTCTGTGGAAAGAAAAGATGAATAACTGCTCTGATGGGAAACTGCAAACATATACATAAGTGAAAACTAGCTTCGATTGTGAAAAATATTTGAAATCGATAAGGTAATTTGAGGCCAGGAGGAGTATATGTAAATTTAGAGTTTTCTCTCATCATTTGCAGATATAATTGGGCAGGTACCAGGGTATCCCTCGACGCCAAAGGCTCTGTCAACAGTGCAGTTCAGGAGAAGTTGAAGATGAAATACATTTTCTTTTCAACTGTTCTAATTATGAACCAGACAGAAGAAAATTGGTTGATATAATATTGACTTCATGTCCACATTTTAATAGCTTAAATGATATAAAGAAATTAGAATGGGTCTGTAATTGTGAAAATCACAAAATACTAATACATTTGGGTGTGTTCTGCAGAAAACAACTGCAGAAAAGTTGTTTCCCTTGATGTCTTGCTTCTCTTCCTGAGACACGAGGGGAAATGTCACAGCTATATATGCTGGACATCTCGAGAGGCACTGTCCCTTGGTGTCTGTGGTTGAGTAGCAATATATATATATATATATATCTATATAAATGTGTGTGTATATTATTTAACCTTGGAGTTCTGCTGGAGGCATATCCATAAGCACCGTCCCTTGGTGGCCCTTGCAGATATCCAATGTTTCATCATAAGTCCAAATATACTATCCACTTAGTACAAACTAAGATATGCAGTACAAGGATTACATTTCTTATTATAATATGTGTGATATCGTTTCTTTGAATTTCCTGGATTGCACTTTGGCAGAGATCAGGTACTATAGTATCCTAACAAATATGCTGTATCACTACCGAATATAATCTCAATTATTGACATTTACTGTTTTTATGAATTTGTCAAATGTGCTGTCTATTGTATTGATCATAATTGTTGCATTTATGTAACTACCCCCATGTGGGACCATGATTGGATTAATAAATATTTGAAATGCATTAGAATTGTTGTGCAACTAGCCAAGGAACAAAGATATTACTACAGAACTCTTGTGAAGACTAGTAATTATACAGATATAATCAGAACTTAATGGGACTACCAGATGATGTAAAGTAAATTCAGGTAATTTATTTTGTGCCTGAAATCTGCATGACATAAACTATAATGAAATGTTTTCTTTTAATATGTATGGACAACTACCATAAATAATAGACATGCTCTGAAGGTCATTGATCAAGACTAAATTTTATAAACATGAAATTTAATACATTTAAGTTGTCAATTTATATGTGGTTTTGAAAATGAAATAGTGGTAACATGACCAAACAGAAATCATTTTGAAAATCAATTTCACAAGTATTAAACATAAAATCAGTATTTTTAAATGTTTGATAATATTATTTTTTTCCTTCAAATTAACTACATCATTTAATGTTGAATGTAAATTACTCAATGTATTTTATACATTTTGAAAGGATATGAAAACATTTGAATTTTACTAAATATTGTTTCACACTCAGCTAGGTACATGTCACAGACATACATGTTAAAATTTATTCTTCCAGCATTTGAAAAGTATTTTGGACATTTTTTATTTGTTCTTCATCTAATTGAATAGAATTTGTACAAACATGAGTTATTGTTTATATTATTTAAATTTTAAATTTATTATTTATGTTTTTAAATATAATCATGTGTAATTATATTTATAATGTTTAATGTTTTCAGGTAGTCCTCCCATCTCAGTAGAAACAGAAACAATAACAGAGACAACATTGTGTAGCTCATTTAATTTGAGTAAAGGAAAAAAACCTCTATATTAAAAGCATTGTCTCTAGTAGAGAGAAGATGAATGCTATAGTTAGAGAGACAAAATCAACTTTACAAATCTTATGTACTGATATTTTCCATGTAAACACATTTTACTGTACACTTAAAAACAAATGTATAACCAGAAAATATAATAGGTAGATGCTAATAATAATATGCCAGCTATATCATGATTTTTTTTTATTATTAGAAAAAAATAACATGTCTTTGTATTGAAATAAATTCAATTTCTCGTAAATACTTGAATATGATAAAACTTCACAATAAAGTATACTTGAAAATCAAACTCCTTTTTTGTTTTAAAGGAGAAACAATTCAATTAATCTAGTAACACAATACAACATTTGTGATCTGCATATGAGTGCAATGTCTTTAAATTAGTTTTAATATACCTGTAATTAATTCAAGTATACCACCTTGAAATGGCTACAGAGAAAAAGGATTTGTACATGCTTATATTGAATGACCAATTTGAGATATTGAACAAATAATATGAATATTTTTTTGCAATTACAGGTAGCTGAAACAGTAGAAATGGTCACTATGTTCCACATATTGTAAATGATGCGAAAGACCCAGTAATATTTTATTACTGGAAGTCCTACTTGCAAGAATTTGTTAAGCCATAGAAAGATATTACTGACTACCATCACTTTTTCATTGATTCTAAGCATCCAGGTGTAGTGCAAAGAATGTCTATCATATGAACAATTCACATCTAATTTGCTTAAATTCAAAACTAGATTTCCACAAACACAAACCCATCCAAATGTTTCAATTATAAAAGGTTTCGATCCAGTAAGACAGTGGTGCTTGTATGACCATATCCGACAACGCTGTTATTCAGAGGAAGCTAAGGAACTGACATGCCCTAAACCAACTGTTCCAAAGAAGGAAATATACCTTACAAATCAAGACAAAGAATATGAGTACATACCAAGAGGGGGAAGATAAAAGGCCTTTCTGAATTAAACATAGACAACAATATGTGCTCATCATGTTTAATATTTAGACAATGCAATAATTATCAATATATAAGTATGTTGATTGGTTTAGGTTTATGGTGTTTAACATTACATTCAACTATATTTCAATATATCGTGGGAGTCAGTTTTATTGGTGGGGAAGACCCATGTACCCGGAGAAGCATGTCAAGAAATAAAATATTTTCTTTTCAAATTATAAATAACTTGACCTTGAAGTAAAAGGTTAAGGTCACATATAATAGCATATGGTAAATTAATTTGGTTTAGGCTTATGGTGTTCAACGCCATTTTCAACAATATTTCAATATATCGTGGCGGTCAATTTTATTGGAGGAGAAGACCGGCATACCCGGAGAAGCATGTCAAGAAATTGAATATTATCTTTTTAGATTATAAATAACTTGTCTTTGAAGTAAA
>MJUT01019670.1:1164993-1176741 GCA_002080005.1 Gigantidas platifrons | reverse complement strand
AATATGTGTGATATCGTTTCTTTGAATTTCCTGGATTGCACTTTGGCAGAGATCAGGTACTATAGTATCCTAACAAATATGCTGTATCACTACCGAGTATAATCTCAATTATTGACATTTACTGTTTTTAGGAATTTGTCAAATGTGCTGTCTATTGTATTGATCATAATTGATGCATTTATGTAACTGACCGATGTGGGACCATGATTGGATTAATAAATATTTGAAATGCATTAAAATTGTTGTGTAACTAGCCAAGGAACAAAGATATTACTACAGAACTCTTGTGAAGACTATTAATTATACAGATATAACCAGAACTTAATGGGACTACCAGATGATGTAAAATAAATTCAGGTAATTTATGTTGTGCCTGAAATCTGCATGACATCAACTATAATGAAATGTTTTCTTTTAATATGTATTGACAACTACAATAAATAATAGACATGCTCTGAAGAGCATTAATCAAGACTAAATTTTATAAACATGAAATTTAATAAATTTAAGTTGTCAATTTATATGTGGTTTTGAAAATGAAATAGTGGTAACATATGACCAAACAGAAATCATTTTGAAAATCAAATTCACAAGTATTAAGCATAAAATCAGTATGTTTAAATGTTTGATAATATTCTTTTTTCCTTCAAATTAACTACATCATTAAATGTTGAATGTAAATTACTCAAAGTATTTTATACATTTTGAAAGGATATGAAAACATTTGAATTTTACTAAATATTGTTTCACACTCAGTTAGGTACATGCCACAGACATACATGTTAAAATTTATTCTTCCAGCATTTGAAAAATATTTTGGACATTTTTTATTTGTTCTTCATCTAATTGAATATAATTTGTACAAACATGATTTATTGTTTATATTATTTAAATTTTAAATTTATAATTTATGTTTTTAAATATAATCATGTGTAATAATATTTATAATGTTTAATGTTTCAGGTAGTCCTCCCATGTCAGTAGAAGCAGAAACAATAACAGAGGTAAAATTGTGTAGCTCATTTAATTTTAGTAAAGGAGAAAAAACTCTATATTAAAAGCATTGTCTCTAGTAGAGAGAAGATGAATGTTATAGTTAGAGAGACAAAATCAACTTTACAAATCTTATGTACTCATATTTTCCATATAAACACATTTTACTGTACACTTAAAAACAAATGTATAACCAGAAAATATAATAGGTAGATGCTAATAATAATATGCCAGCTATATCATGATTTTTTTTTATTATTAGAAAATAATAACATGTCTTTGTATTGAAATAAATTCAATTTCTCGTAAATACTTGAATAAGAATAGACGGATAAAACTTCACAATAAAGTACACCTGAAAATCAAACTCCTTTTTTGTTTTAAAGGAGAAACAATTCAACTAATCTACTAACAAAATACAACATGTGTGATCTGCATATGAGTGCAATGTCTTTAAATTAATTCACCTGTAATTAATTCAAGTATACCACTTTGAAATGGCTACAGAGAAAAAGGATTTGTACATGCTTATATTGAATGACCAATTTGAGATATTGAACAAATAATATGAATATTTTTTGCAATTACAGGTAGCTGAAACAGTAGAAATGGTCACTATATTCCACATATTGTAAATGATGCGAAAGACCAAGTAATATTTTATGACTGGAAGTCCTACTTGCAAGAATTCTTTAAGCCATGGAAAGATATTACTGACTACCATCACCTTTTCATTGATTCTAAGCATCCAGGTGTAGTGCAAATAAAGTGTATCATATGAACAATTCACATCTAATTTGCTTAAATTCAAAACTAGATTTCCACAAACACACACCCATCCAAATGTTTCAATTATAAAAGCTTTCGATCCAGTAAGAGAGTGGTACTTGTATGACCATATCCGACAACGCTGTTATTCAGAGGAAGCTAAGGAACTGACATGCCCTAAACCAACGGTTCCAAAGAAGAAAATATACCTTACAAATCAAGAAAAAGAATATGAGTACAGACCAAGAGGGGGAAGGAAAAGGGCCTTTCTGAATTAAGAATAGACAACAATATGTGCTCATCATGTTTAATATTTAGACAATGCAATAATTATCAATATATATGTATGTTGATTGGTTTAGGTTTATGGTGTTTAACACCACATTCAACAATATTTCAATATATCATGGGAGTCAGTTTTATTGTTGGGGAAGACCCATGTACCCTGAGAAGCATGTCAAGAAATAAAATATTTTCTTTTCAAATTATAAATAACTTGACCTTGAAGTAAAAGGTCAAGGTCACATATAATAGCATATGGTAATTAAACTTGGTTTAATCTAGTCACATGCCAAAAATCTAACGTCTAAACCCAATAAGAAAAAAGTTATGAGCAAGATATAATATTTTCATATTACAGTCAGTAATTTGATATTGGTGTCAACGGTGAAGGTCACAGGTAAAAATAAAGCATGAACAGTGAATGCAAATAAGTTGATGAATAGAAATGCCAAATATCAGTAGCCTAAATTAAACAATAACAAAGTTGTAAATCTGAGAGTGTGGTATGCTACATTGTTGAAGACCAAGAAAAAGAATGAAAAATCAGTTGAAAACAAAAGCAATGTTTAGTGAAGCTAATATATAAAATTGCCATATCTCGAAAAGTACTTTAGATATTGCCATACAATTTTCACACAAGCTTTATTGATATAGAACAACACTAAAAATGCCAAACACTCAAAATCTTATCTTTCCTCATCTGGGCCCCTTTTCTGAGCCATGGTCACAATTATAGGCATAAATGAATAATTATTACAACGCAATCCGACACCTGAGTTTTCCGACATCCTGTGACATCGGACAAAATATTATGATCCCAAAGTATTTTTATTAACTCAAATAAAACTAGAGTATTCCAACATCCTGTACAATCCGACACATCTCCCTGGTCCCTTGGTGTGTAGGATAAGACAGGTTCCACTGTACATTGAAAGAGTTAATTGTATTCTGCTTACATTAACAAAATGTAATTTAAAAGTAGATACTTCTGTCGAAAGTTTCTAAGATGGCCGACGACTACCCAATGTTCATCAACGTTGATAAATTCCAGAAATGTATTTTAACAACAGAATAGCTTCATTGCAGCATTTGCAATACTCCATTAAAATAATTTTATATTGCAATATGAAATATGTTATTTAAATTGTACATAAAATGATGAAACTTCACGTCGCCTCCTTCAAAAAGCTCACCATTATTTTTTTTCAAGAACATATTTCCTCTCCTAGTTTGCTAAATTGATCAGACATTGGTTTACATGCATCAGATTTATATTTATAATATGTATTAAATTGAGCAACTGCAATTGTATTTAATTGGATAAAAGACAAATATATTTCATCAACTTAAAAAAAAAAACAACAGCAAAGAATGGAAAATTCGAAAGCTTATCCCACCATCATGATATGAAATAAAAATGTGTATGTCAAATTTAGTTCTCATAGCACGTCTGTGGAATAACCCTCATCAGGTATCCGCAAAGTTAACATATTTAGAAGTCAAATAATCTAAATGTATTTGGGAAAATTCACTTTAATTAACTTTTAAATCTGGTGCATTCTTACACTGAACAAGTATTTTCTTGGTATTTCATCATGACAAATAGTAAAATCATGATAATTGTGATTTAGCATTCTGTCCAATAAAGCTGAATTTACATTCTGTATCCAATATTAAAACAAAAGACTAAAGCAAAAAATTGTCCTACCTTAAAAAATATATCTGTATTTTTTAATAGTTTGTGGGCGCTTTATGTATCTGGTGCATTCGTACACTGAACAAATATTTTCTTCGAAGATCACGACAAGAAATGGAAAGCTCATTATAATTAACACACTAATACAGTTTATAATTTTATGATATAGCTGAAACATTCTCATTTAACGTTAAACAACAATCGGTCAGTCAACGCAAATATATTTTACCATTTACCATTTTCCATATGATATAACGACGAAAATGGAATTAGTATAGGTAATAAATTTCCAATGTATATTAATACAATAATCTATTTTTTGCCCCCTTTTGTGTGAATGGAAGAATCAAAATTGCTACATTACTAACTTTTATTATTAGGAAAGGATATAGATGTAAATGAGTGACTATCTAACATTGCAATTGATACAAAGTAAAGTACAGAAACAGCACTTCTATTACTGTTCTACATTTCAGTCACAGTAGGGTCTTCAACAATAAGAATATCTCATACCCTAAAATGAGTGTGAAACGACTCATAGCATGCAGTGTTTTTTTATTATGAAGGTCGACACCTGCTTGAATCTATTAAAATAAAGTTTACTAATTTCAAGGATAACTGCTTTCTTTTAAAGGTAACACAGCGTTATCGTTCGTGAGAATGTTGTTTAAGCTGATATGATACACGACGGAAGTCAACAGCGTTACTTAATGAAGTGATTTCTTTTTAAACACTAGATCGGGTGATAGGAAGATAATCAGAATGGTACATTGCTATGGAACGTCTCTCACAATTGAACTATTCATTTTGTAAAGCGCATTTATGTCATTTTTCGGTTCACAAATAAGGGCAAACGTAAAAAGAGATAATTAGAATAGAATCACAATGCCTATATTCTAAGTTCTAAATATTTAGCATTCTGTAGGCCTGCTGTATATATATATTAATGAAAAGATAAATTTTGGAGAGTCGGTGATACAAAAAGCCAACCTTACCTTTGCATGGTAGATAAGAAAAGTGCATATGAATCAGCACATTTATTGCTATCAAACAGTATTTGAAGTGGACTTCCTGTTAAGTTGACAAATGTATTATTTTTTTTTACACTAAAGCAAAACGTTGAAGCTATAGCTTTTTAACTTGAATATTATAAAAGATATTATGTTTTTATCGATTGCTTTATCAGATTGATGTATGATTTGTTTGCTTTATCGCTTTAATTTATCATTTGTAACGCAAGATAACAAGGCCATTGTAATATGTCTGTCTCTACAACCCTATTATTCCAGGCTTCTTGTCTGAAACAGCTAAATGTCTTTGTCTCAACAACCCTATCATTCCAGGATTCTTGTCTGAAACTGTTAAATGTCATTGTCTCTACCACCCTATCATTCCACGCTTCTTGTTTGAAACGGTTAAATGTCATTGTCTCCACAACCCTATTATTCCAGGTTTCTTGTCTGAAACTGTTAAATGTCATTGTCTCTACAACGCTACACTTCCAGGCTTCTTGACTGAAACTGTTAAATATCATTGTCTCTACCACCTTATCATTCCAGGATTCTTGTCTGAAACTGTTAAATGTCATTGTCTCTACAACGCTATCCTTCCAGGCTTCTTATCTGAAGCTGTTAAATGTCATTGTCTCTACAACCTTATCATTCCAGGCTTCTTGTCTGAAACTGTTAAATGTCATTGTCTCTACAAACCTATCATTCAAGGATTCTTGTCAGAAACTGTTAAATGTCATTGTCTCCACAACCCTATTATTCCAGGTTTCTTGTCTGAAACTGTTAAATGTCATTGTCTCTACAACGCTATCCTTCCAGGCTTCTTATCTGAAACTGTTAAATGTCATTGTCTCTACAACCTTATCATTCCAGGCTTCTTGTCTGAAACTGTTAAATGTCATTTTCTCTACAACGCTATCCTTCCAGCCTTCTTATCTGAAACTGTTAAATGTCATTGTCTCTACAACCTTATCATTCCAGGCTTCTTGTTTGAAACTGTTAAATGTCATTGTCTCTACAACCCTATCATTCAAGGATTCTTGTCTGAATCTGTTATATGTCATTGTCTCTACAACCCGGTCATTCCAGGCTTCTTGTCTGAGCTGTTAAATGTCATTTTGTCTACAACGCTATCATTCCAGGCTTCCTGTCTGACACTGTTATATGTCATTATCTCTACAACCTTGCCATTCCAGGCTTCTTGTCTGAAACCGTTAAATGTCATTGTCTCTACAACCCCATCATTCCAGGCTTCTTGTCTGAAACTGTTAAATGTCATTGTTTCTACAACCCTATCATTCCATGCCTCTTGTCCGAAACGGTTAAATATCATTGTCTCTACAACCCTATCATTCCAGGCTTCCGGTCTAAAAAATTAAATATCATTGTCTCTGCAACCTTATTATTCCAGGCATTTTGTCTGAAACTGCTAAACCTCATTGTCTCTACAAACTTATTCTTCTAGCCTTCTTGTCTGAAACTGCTAAATATAATTGTCTGTACAACTCAATCATTCCAGGCTTCTTGTCTGAAACTGTTCAATGACATTGACTCTACAACCCTGTCATTCCAGGCTTCTTGTCTGAAAATGTTAAATGGCATTATCTCTACGACCCTAACGTTCCAGGCTTCTTGTCTGAAACTATTAAATGTCATTGTCTCTACAACCTTATTCCTCTAGGCTTCTTGTTTGAAACTGCTAGATATAGTTGTCTCTACAACTCAATCATTCCAGGATTCTTGTCTGAAACTGTTAAATGTCATTGTGTCGACAACGCTGTCATTCCAGGCTTCCTGTCTGAAACTGTTAAATGTCATCTTCTCTACAGCCCTATCATTCCAGACGTCCTGTCTGAAACTATTAAAATCCTATCATTTCATGAATCTTGTCTGAAACTTTTAAATGACATTGTCTCTTCAACCCTATCATTCCAGGATTCTTGTCTGAAACTGTAAGATGTCATTGTCTCTACACCCTTATCATTTCAGGCTTCTGGTCTGAAAGTGGTAAATGTCATTGTATCTACAACCCTATCATTTCAGGCTTCTTGTCTGAAACTGTTGAATGTCATTGTCTATACAACCCTATCATTCCAGGATTCTTGTCTGAAACGGTTAATTGTCATTGTCTCTACAACCCTATCATTCCAGGCTTCTTTACTGAAATTGTTCAATGTCATTGTGTGTACAACCCTATCATTCCAGGCTTCTTCTCTGAAACTTTTAAATGTCGTTGTCTCTGCAACCTTATCATTCCTTTCATTTTGTCTGAAACTGCTAAATATCATTGTCTCTACAACCTTATTCTTCTAGACTTCTTGTCTGAAACTGCTAAATATAATTGTCTCTACAACTCAATCATTCCAGATTTCCTGTCTGAAACTGTTAAATGTCATTGTCTCTACAACCTTATCATTCCAGGCTTCCGGTCTGAGACTGCTAAATGTCATTGTCTCTATAAGCTTATCATTCCAGGCTTCTTCTCTGACACTTTTAAATGTCATTGTCTCTGCAACCTTATCATTCCTGGCATCTTGTCTGAAACTGCTAAATGTCATTGTCTCTGCAACCTTATTCTTCTAGGCTTCTTGTCTGAAACTGCTAAATATAATTGTCTCTACAACTCAATCATTCCAGACTTCCTGTCTGTAACTATTAAATGTCATTGTCTCTATAACCCTGTCATTCCCGGCTTCTTGGCTGAAACTGTTAAATGTCATTGTCTCTACAACCGTATCATTCTAGGCTTCTTGTCTGAAACTGTTTAAATTCATTGTCTCTACAACCCTATCATTCCAGGCTTTCTGTTTGAAACTGCTAAATTTCCAGTAGGAAGAACATTAAATATACATCTTCTTTATATGATAATCTAAAAGTATGGTTGGTTGCTCTATAGTGTTTATCGCCACTTTCAACAATATTTCATTTATATTGTGGAGATCAGTTTTATTGGTGGAGGAAACCGGAATACCAGGGGAAAATTACCGGCCTGTCTCAAGTCAATGACAAACTTTATCACGTAATGTTGTATCAAGTACACCTCGCATGTGCGGGATTAGAACTCATAACGTTAGTGGGGATATGCATTGTGATTGCATATGTAGATATAAATCCAACCACCATAGGATCACGACCACGATGGTCCCTTTGATTGTTTGAAATGAAATAATTGCATAATTTAGTTCAGTGGTGTCCTGTTTTGTACTCTTGAGGTGAGTTTTTTCATCCGAATTTACAAAATTGAGGCGTAATTCTTGCATAGGTGCTTTTAGTATTTAATTCCGTCATTTCATGAGCTAGTCATATACCCTCTTACACCACAAAAAATATTTCTAGTGACCACGAAGGCAATTTTACACTTTCCTATGCTATGTAATATGAAAGGATTAGAAACGGACTATAAATCACGGACCATTCTAAACATATTCATACAATTTATATACCATTCTATAGTTAATGCATCAAACGGTAAAATAAGGATTAGAGAGCGCCCATTTGATTTCCAAAGAGGGAGGTACATTTGAAATAAATGAGTTAGGATACAATTTTTCATAAATTAAACGTCTGGATCTCTGACAAGAAGAGATTGAAGATACCGTATATATGTTCCAAAAGAAAAAAATAATTGAATAATAGTTATTTCATGGAGCAAGTCTTATGGAATATTTATTCCACCTGAATAACATTTGTTCCACCTCTGAGAGGTACATTTATTATAGGTAAATGATATAATAAAAGCTCTTAAATAAGTGATTAGTTATGCTTCATTGATTTTATATACATATCATAGAAATATTTTATCTAATGACAACAATCATATGTCCATGCAATTTATTCAAAAACTTATATTTATCAGATAACAGAATAAATATTATATGTATAATACTTGTACCTGGCAGAATAGATATTATGTAATACTTGTACCTAGCAGAATAAATGTTATATAATACTTGTACCTACCAAATAAAATTATACAATACTTAATTGTAGCTACAAGAAATAAAACTCAAATTATATGTCCATACAATATATTATATAATAAAAGTTCCGGATATGAAATTATTTTATGTAATACATGTACCATTGTACTGATATTTTTATTATGTCAGTGGAACAAGTACTGCATAAACTAAATTCCTTTCGGAACTTTTATTAAATAATAAATTATCCTAGGAATAAATATCATAGAGGAACTTCTGTTCCGTCACAATCAGAATCCCTATATCAAAAAAAGAACAGACAACACAATGACCAAAGAAAAATAACAAAATGACAAACAACGATCTACGAAACATACACATAAAACTAAAGATTTCGTAACACGAACCCCACTAAATACCGGGGTCGAACTCAGGTGCTCCGGACGGGTACGCAGTTCCTACTCCACAAGTGACACCCGTCGTGTTAATCTAGTTACAAACCCGATGATAAGCTATGAATGAGGTAAGAACCGGGGAGTGTTTACGACAAGTGGAACATATCCGTGGTCATTTGTGACACCGATATTCCATAACGGTCAAGTGATGACTTCAACTTAAGAGGAATCCTTGGTTAAGTAGCTTCCTTGTTTGCAGCAACCCTCTATCAAGGAAATCCTTATAGGAACCACAAGCTCTGGAATATCGCTGGAACATCGCTGGAACATGCAAGTGCTCTCAAATCATGAAAAATATATGGGATTCTATAAATATTAAGCAGCTTGCTAATGTGCTATTGTTCTAATGATATTACATGATTTTCAATATTGTGCACTGGAAATTTTGCACTTGTTAAAACTGGGAAAACAAAGATCAATTAACAACGATGTCACGACTGGGTTAACCTTCACGGAATATTTGTGTCACAAATGACCGTCTTAGTTATATCCCGTCTTCCCTTTCTCTTTCAGGACTGATCACTAGTCGAGCAGGAACTATTTATACTTCCGGAGGACCTGAGTTCACCACAGGCTTTAAGATGGAGTTCGTGTTGTCTATCGAGTTTTCTCTATAGCGTTTTATAGGTACATATATCTGTTTGTCTTTTGGCCATTGCATTGTCTGTTCTATTTACGGTAAAACAAAAATGTGTGAATGAGGAAGTACAGACGACCAGGAACGATGGACAGATAAAGAATGAAAAAAAGAATGAAACGCACCCACGTTTTACTTCCGGTATAACAATAACCAAAAGCGCCATGTTAATTTGCATATGACATTTGTATGATACCCATAGATTCAAATGAAGGATATGTCAGAATTTAAGTTGCCAGTATGTTATAATTCTTATGCTCTTGTGAAGCAACGCTGTAAGTAGTTTTCATTTCCGAGTGTTTCAACTGACTTGAAACATGGTGACATAATTCTAACTACGAGACCCATAAAATGTTTAGTAAATATCCATAGATGTTTTGAATGCCCTATATGACATATATACAGATATTATGGTAGTGCTCAACAGGAGCAGTGGCAAATTGTTTTCTTTATCTATTTGCAAGGAGCGAATTAATCTCCCCATATTAGGTACTCTAAAACATTCCATTATAAGGATAAGATGTTTGATTTATTCAGCTAGCAGACGAGACAATACAGCCGAGCACCGTCCTAGACATTTGAAGACGATAGTAGACAACTCCGTTAAATAATTTTGTGAAGACATGGTGGGATAGTGTTATCCGGTATCGTATAGATAATATAGTTAAAAGATTACACGAATTACGGATACTACCGGTATGTTCAACAACAGTACAAACAGCTTACCCTTCTGGGGCACCTGAATGTATAGTTGGTTTCGAGTTGCTCCGTCATTAGTTTTGTATGTTGCGTGTTGTTGGCCATTGCTTGTCTTTTTTCTTTTCTCTCTTGGCCATTGTATTATCCGTTTACATTGATTATCAGCTTCTGATTACCCACGTTATCAACAAACTTTACCAACAGAAGACGACAGAACAACCCCCAGACAATATGCTCCCATGAAAGTGGGATTGCGAACAGATGCTCTGGAGGAGTTAGTATCTCCATCTTTATTAATGACAGCTGTGATGAATTTCTAATTTCCAACTATAGTAACACGACGGATGCCATTAGTTGAGCAGGTTCACCTTTTGTTTTCAGTGGGGTTCGTGCTACTTGATCTTTTATGTGTAATATTTTGTAGATCGTTGTTTGTCCGTTTTCGTTTGGCCATTGTGTTGTCTGTCCTTCGATTTACGGATGCTGATTACCCCTTTGGTATCTATAAACTCTTCTTCAAATGTAAGCTAGCAGGCATTCTAAAGTTTACTTTGGAAACATGTCTTCCAGCAGTTGAGACACTGGGATTCCATGTCAATCAAGAACCTAAAAGTAGGGATCATTTCTGACATATTATACACACATTTTAAAGCTGTTAAAGGCTGCCAGTATTTGGTACCTACGTACAAATTATTTTCCGTTTATCGAAATAAGTATAAATGGCAACGTATATTTTATTTCACAAATGTTTTAAACTATTTAATATACAAAACGTAAACAACTATGCATACAATGTATGTAAATTAACACCAATAAACGAACAAATATGGTGCATTTTGAAGGACTATTGCACCGTGTATTAATGATTGATATTGATTGGATGATATTCAATAAACAATATTTGATATTGGTTGGATGGAATTTAATGTCGATTAGAGATTATCGATGTGCATCGTTCAGTTCATTAATGATTGAAGTTGATTGGATGATGTTCAACACTCAGTATTTTATATTGGTTGAGTTCTATGTAATGTCGAATTTGATTAAGAAGGTTAGGAATTATCTGTGTTATCGTTCACTTCAGCCAAATCGTGTCTACAAGTCCAGAGAGTTGGTACCTACGTACAAAACCTCCGATGGGTGTCTGGAAACCTTCACGTCAGTGGTGTTACACATTTTAAAAGTCAACTACTTTGACAACTACATTTCGATCAAGATTAAAATAAATGACAATATTATAAATTACGGCTGGACATTTTGATTGGATACCGAATGTTTTCATTGGATG
>MJUT01019670.1:1137288-1148288 GCA_002080005.1 Gigantidas platifrons | reverse complement strand
AAATATCACTGCAAAAATCAAATCTGAACACTGAAAGGCACCGACAAACGAGCCTGTGAATAGGGTTTTTGATTATTAGATTATTTGGCAATTTAATTGTGATAATTATATTTACAGTGGTAATATGTCCTGATGATCTGATTCCCAAAGTCATTTCAAATTATTTGAGAATCGCGTTTAGGGAAACATTAATGATTACTGTGGCAAAACATGCGATTATATTAGGGATTATACGATCCCTAGCTACCGTTTACGCAGGGCCTCACAAACTGTTCAACAGGTTTTTGAAGTTACCCCGCTGTATCTTTACTGTCGCCGAGAGAAAACAATCAGGGGCGATAATTTCCTTTGAAGAATGAAACTGAAAAAGTTGTTCAGCGGCTTTGCAATTTCGCACGCCCTTTAAACTATTCTTTTAGCTTTTAAGTCACGTACATCTTCGGCCCTTCAGTTTTACACACCTTTGAGTTTGAAATCCAAACACAGCTAACGTGGGCATTTCTTGGTCTGATGTTGAATTTCGGAACATTTAGTTTTGTCTATTCTGGCCATTAACAGACCACAAAGCAGTGTGAACATTAGTCTATTGCTGAAGACTGCTTGCCGTTCTCTATATAAGATTTTGTATTTTGCTGTATTGTTGAATCGTTGTCTCATAGACATTTATTCCACATCTCAGTATTTTCCACTCATCAGATATTTCTACACGTCCAGCGTATGTGCTAATCAACTCCTCCATCCATTCTACCTTCAAAGATTTTTCAAAGTCAGTGTCCCAAATTCACCATTTAAAAACTTAAGGTCATTTGAAGGGTTACTGCTATTAAAATTTTGGTGAATGAAGAGTTCGTGTAAATTTCTAGCCAATGACTTATTATAAAAAGGACGGATATGTGGTATATGCCAGAGAGACAATCACCTACTCTTCACCAATAAACAAAATTTAGAAAGACCAAAAGAAAATTACTATTAAAGAACACTGCAAAAACTTCAATGAATGATGAGTATATTCATTCTACGCAGTCACCTCTAGAAGACCCCAAATATATAAAATAAATGTATAAAATCAAAGAAAAAAAAGGCAGAACATCTTATTAACAAATACAATAAATGAAACTAAAAGATAAAAATCAGACGGGTAAAATCACTGACCAACATTCACCTGACTTGGGACAAGCACATGTGGCGGGGTTACATTAGTTACATGATCACTCAACCCTCACCCTGAATGCAGACCAGTGATAAAAAATAAGAACACATAAGACACAGTAAAAATCAGAACGAACCCGTGTCTAATACGCGACAAAATAAGAAACATGCAAAATCAACAACTGATTGAACAAGTTTAATAAAACTGAAAACGAGTAGGGTCTCACAACTGAATAATCGAAGTTAACTGACAATTACGTGTAGCTTAAGACAAAAAGGTCCTCTGACAAAAAGCCATACTTTTTTCACACACATTAGCCCTGCTGTCTCTAAAAAAGATTTAATAGCACGAAATCACACACCGCGAGAGAAAAACATACATGACTGAGCGATACCTTGCATCTTAACAACGATATATGTTTTTCTTTATTTTTAAAAACCAAGTACAATGTATAGGCCAAGGTGCTCCAAAATGTTAAGCGGCCTCTGCTCCGCATTTGAGACCTGCTGGGTTGTCCAATGCCACCCCAGTATAGAGTCTATTCCGAGAATTTCAACCACCGAACATGTCCATGCCCTATACTTTCTGTCTCATATCGGCTGTACAGTAACAATAAATCGTGTAAAAAAGTCATCGAAAAGATGTCATTCCATTGGCTGAAACCATGTTGTGATAATCAAAAATTCAATCGAAAGGAGTACTTTACAAAAAGTCCGCGTGTTTTTCAGAAGTCTTCTAAATTTGGATAATCAATATATTACAAACCCTCTTAGTCTTCATGCCATATTGATTTTTACTTTTTTTTCTCATTACATTTCGTTTCGTTTCGTTTCGATCGGTTTCGTTTCGTTTCGTTCGGTTTCTTTACGTTTTGTTTGATTTCGTTTCTTTTTTTTCCTTACATTCGTTTGATTTCGTTGCGTTTCGTTACATTTCGTTTTGTTTCGTTTCGATCGGTTTCGTTTCGTTTCGTTCGGTTTCATTTCGTTGTGTTTGATTTCGTTTCGTTTCGTTCGGTTTCGTTTCGTTTTGTTTCTATTTCGTTTCGCACTTTACAGGTACCATATATATCATTGATAAGGAGAAAAAATAAATGCTTAAAAATTCTTCATACACTAACGAACACCGGCAATAGAATACCGAAGGAACAACAATTTATTCACTTATATAATTTTAGTTCGAAGATCGTTTTCACAATTACCTTCGGTCTCTATTCAATAATCGATAGCATTATCTTTAATCTGTATCTAACCACATGAATAAAATATATCTATAAAAGTCTGGCTTGAACTTTCCTACTGTTCAAATGTAACAAAATTAAATTGACCTCGAGATCTTATCATTTAAATAGAAAGATAACTTTATCAGTTTACTACGAGGTCATCATAACATCTTAAGAATGTGATTCATACAGCATGTAATCGCCTTTATTGACCTAAATATTCAAATATAGATAAGAATTATTTTTACCGTTTAAATCTTGACAGATAATTTCGCTCCAACAAAAAACATGTTAAAATTTCATTTTTTCTAATTACACAAAATACCGAGGAAAATCACCATCTGAAGTAAGATGCAGCGATTGCCCATATGAATTTCAGCATGATTATATCACCGAGCATAACCAACAACAAAATAACAATCCGCTTAAAATTACCTGTGTATACTGCACATCTATTCTGCAGCAAACATAAAAAGCAACATTGTAGCAACTCCTAAAAACGATTAACCACCATAATCACACACACACACACACCCACACCCACCCATCCACCAAAATGCTTGGCCATACGTCCGTCATGTACTACTTTAATGAACCAATAAAGTAACATGAATGGTACTGATTACATGCAAATGTCAAAAAATTAAAAACTAATATTTTTCAATCAATGTAATAAGTTTATTTTTTAATTTTCCGAAGTTTTTCGTCGTATCGCAACCGGCTTAGAAATTATTCAACAACAGTCATTTTACAGTTGTTCCCTTATTGATAATGGATACATGGCGGTAAATCTGATAAAATGAACTAGGAAAGCCAAAGAATTAATTGTAGTGTTCCGCCTGAAATATTAGAATGTCATGACGATGATTTTATAAATGAATTGTACGCAGTTAACGACTGATCGTCTTGAATTCAACCCGTCTGAACATTAATCTGCTGTTGAGAATTTCGAGTCCAACATGTCCAAATATTTTCCTCATTAGAAGCCAGTATGAGTTATCTCGCATGTTTTCATTGTTTTCTTTTGTCAAGTTTATAATCATGTGATAGATAATGCCGCCAACCTTCCCTGATGAAATATTATCAGTTACTCTTATCATCATGACATGTTTGTTAATTAAATCTGCGTGATCATCATGAATAAAACCTTGTATAACATGTATATAAAGACTACCAAAGAAGACACAACCAAAGTGCATGCAATACACATGTCCGGAGAAATGCAACCAAACAAAACCAAAGATGTATGCAGTACACATATCCGGATAAATACAACCAAACAAAACATGTAGAAACAATGAAATATATGTAATTTCTTTACTTTTATTTGTCATTCATGTTTATGCATATTTGTTGAAGCAATATATCAACATTATAAGATTGAACTACCAAAAATCACTGATGCAGATAATAGTTTGTCTTTTCATGGGAGGACATGAAATTTCAATAAAATCAATATTTGATTTTCGTACATCTCTTCCAATAAATGAGATATTATATATACAATACATAAATACCTATATACAACAGACAAATTATTTATTTCCGTGGAAATATTATCGGCGACAACACAGAATTTGGGTATTTGTTTCTTTTGTACAGAAAATAGCAATATAAGATGAAGAATAATTCGTAGTTACTTTTGATTACCGATACGCAGAAAGTAACAACAGAATCATAGTCGTTTACTCTCGAAAAGGTCTAAAAGTTTTTCTCTGTTTTTTAATCTCGTTTTAACGCCTATTTTTTTCAATTCGTCTCTAATCTCAGTTACGGAAAGGTCATCGATTGAACAAGGGACCGGGTCAATTTCAGAATATTTGTCTACTACGAGCGACATTTTCTCAGAAATTTAGGCTTTTTAGTTGCTCTTTGCTTCAAAATTATATCACTCCAATACTCGTTTCTACTTTTTATATAGTTTCGCTTATCATGCTCGCAGTTCTCTGAGGTCAAATGTTCTATCCTTTTTCGAATTTGTAAGGCATCGACCGTTGCCTCCCATTTGTTTGTTTTTGAATAATGATTTTTTTATATCATCATTGATCTTTGTACGCCCTGCCCACTGAAACGTAAAAGTGTTCCATACATTTTAGTGAAAAACTGAACATGGTATACAAGACAATGCATATAAGGAGTAATGCTATCAAAACCTTTTCTCCCCAATTATCCTAAAGCAAGAAAGTCATTTACCCACCCTTTCCATTTTTCAAAAATATCTTCAATGTTAGAGAACTCGTGCACTTCTAACGTCACGAAACGATATAAATTCAAAAGTGAACTCCAGATTTTGACAGTATGGTCATGGCTATCATGATGGATCAACAACCAGAATTTTAAAGGAACATTTTCCAAAAATATACTATTATTATTATCCATAATAAATTCAAGAAAAAGAGATGAAATAATAAAGAAGGTTCATTGAAAATAACTAAGTACTCAGAAAGGGGGTGGTTATTCCGTGCCACGATTGCCTTTGCTAACAATATATTATTTTATAGTAACTTTTATTGTCCCACATACATGTCAAATGTGTATTGTGACATTGTGTCCGGAAAACATAATTTTAAATTATTAAAACAGAAATATAAATTAAAAAAAGTAATTTATCTCTTTGAGACTTACATTTACCCATGAATACCACAGAACACCCAAGAATATCCCAGAATACCCAAGAATATCCCAGAATACCCAAGAATACCCCCATATTACCCAAGAAGGTCCTGTGAATATACCTGAAATACCGAGAAACAGATATAATTTTTCTATTTCCCCGAAACAACGAAAAACTACCAAAATATTATCAAAATGCAAACGATGGAAAATTAATGGCACAATTTCCCGACATAATAGCTGTTACATGTTCAAAAAAGAAAATTACGCACAAAATCAACAAATAATTATTGCATGGCTTGGTATAGGAAAGCTCGCGGAAGTAGTCAAGACCAATCTCTGTGATCAATACAATTAATTATTTCTCAAAATATTAAACAACAAAAGTATTGTTTTTACATTGTATTATTAGGCAAACATAGTGTGTAATTCAAAAGATTAGAGAAAAAAAAATTATAACAATTTCACGATCAACGACATGACGGAAAATACGACGATATAATGAGTGGTTTGTATTTTGATAAGCATAGATATTCAGACAACATTGAAAGTGAAGCCATTTTACTAAAAAAAACTCCTTTCCAATAACACCCTCAAAAATACAAACCGGGTATATTTCTTTTTTTTTCGATCTATATGAAACACAAGACAATGTTCAACTATTCAGCAAGTCTCAACAGACTAAGCATGGTATGTATGTTAGTTAAGTTGACAAAGCATTTCAATTTTTAAAATTTTGAACTGCAAGCTTCTTATAATACCAACGTAATTTAATAAATAATTTCGATTAAAAAAAAAAATGAAGTTCTAATAGTTTTAATACCGTGTGTCCAACGTACAAGTCAGAATTTTTTTCTTCGATTTTTCTTATACAAAAAAAAATAATTTCTATAGATCTGAATTATTTTTTCAATTTAATTTCACAAAGTCGTAATCAAAATTGTAAAAAAAAAAAATTATACATTTATACTAGTAATACAATCCCAAAAAATGTGAAATTTCTACAAAAAAAATTGCTCTATTCACTGACTTTCATTACATTTTAGGATACGAATTATGTTTGAATTAAAGGATCCGTAAGACATTACATAATTGTATATATTGCCACGTGTAGTATAAATATTTACACTCTTGCCACGAACTGCACGTGACGTTGTTCGAGTAAAGCTACCCTGTTTGTATATTGTTGTAAATTTCTACCTGCTATTGTCAATTTCAATGTACTGAGTAAACATGTATTTATATTTTGTAAATGTCTAACTACTGTCGTCGATTTCTATGTATTTGTTTGATGTTTTGACCCCCTTGTACACTGTATAGTGTCTGGGGATAATAAAGTATTTGTTTGTTTGTTTGTTTGTTTGTCAATTTTGTTAATTTTTTTGGAAATTTTTTTATTAAAAGAAATACATTGAGAAATTTGTTTTCACCTAACATATTTCCAAAATAACGAAAGGTGTTTCTTTATTCTTTTTGATGTCTACTTTTCTAGTTGATAATAGGTAAATTAGGATAATTCATTACAAAAAAAATATAAATATTTATGACAATTTTGTAAAGGAATTACAAAATATACAGTTTTTGTAATGTATGCTTAGGCCTATTTTCTGTACACTATCGATTAAAAATTAATTTCAAGCCCGATTTTATTCGTTCTGAAAGTCACAATTTACCAATGACATTACTTAACATTTCGATTCAAACATGCTTATCACAGTTATCAACCATTCGGAAAAGAAAGCTGTATTTCTTTTCTTTAATGAAAAGTGCGGTGTAGAATTAGACATTTATACATGTATCGCAAATATTTATTTATTTATTTATTTATTTATTTATTTATTTATTTATTTATTTATTTTTATACATTTTTATTTTGTTTGTGTGTTCTTTTGTTGTCCCAAAATAGTTTCCAGTGTCAATTTTGTTTGATTTTCAGTATAACGGATATTCATCTCTAGTTAAATTTTAGAGCATTACTTCAGCCTTTTATTTGTTCATTTTTGCAATAATGGACATGCCGTATTCATTTTTAATGGAATAATTATTGAAGCTATAAGTATTAATTTCTAGTAGTCTTCTTAGTTAAAATTTAGATTCAATTGTATTTTTAATACACCAAGAATAATGTTTTAACTGCATACTCCAAAAACTTACTGTAAAGTACCTGAACTTGACTTACATTCATTTATATAAATATTTCTGTAAAATAGATTTATGAATTGGAATCAAGTTCTGAATTCTTATTATCGTGAAACTTCACTAAAAATAAAATGCCAACGTATCAACCTTTGTGAGTTCTTGGATAGTAATAAAAAGTATACATTTCTATTTTTATAGCAATTAATTCGTATCGATATTGAGGCTTTATTCATAAGCATGTACTTGCGAAAATACAGGTATGATATAATAACTAATTTGATCTCAGAAAGTGGTCTGAACCATTTCGATTGCCAAACTATCCTACGGTTGGTTAATATATTAAAAAAAGAGATTTAATTTAAAAAAAAAATTAGTCTTAAAGAACCAACGCGTTTTGTTTGGGATCTCTAGTAAACAATTTCCAAAATATTTCTTTAATACAAATATTAATTAAATTTTGAAGAAAAAAACAATTGGTTTCTTTTTTCAAGATTCGTCGACATTTGGCAAATAATTTTTAAAATAGTTCTTTAATTTACAAATTTCATTCAGTAAGATTTATTTCCATATTGAACTCGTTTTTGTCCAGAAATACACTCCTTAAACGAGGTCGAATATGAAAATAAATCCGAAAGATGAATATGTTTTATAATTACCAAAAAACCTGGCCAAAAGAAGAGACCGGTGAATGCCAAAACCCCCAAAAGACATTAGCGTTGTGAAATTATATCAGTGAGAAAAACAAACTCTGATCGAAATTCTGAAAATATTGATAAATAGCTTGATACATACAGCATTGTACATAATTTTGTTTATTCATTATCTATATAAATGTGAATACAACATATATATGTATTATGTGAATAATAAACAATGAATACTTACTACCGTATTTACTGGTGTATAATGCGCAGGATTTTACCCAGATTATTTATTTTGTAGGAGGGATGCGCATTATAGACAAGAACAATGTGCTTCACTCTCTTTCAGACCNACTGCCAAAAATGGAAACTGAAAGTAAATGTAGAAAAAACTAAAATTTTAATTTTTTCTAGAGGACGGCCTCTTGTAGATATACATTTTTCATTAAATGTAAACTAATTTAATTACCTCGGAATACTTTTAAACAGAACTGGTAATTTCAAAAGAGCAATCACAAAGCAAGCAGAAAAGGCGAAACAGGCTATGTATGAAGTTTTAAAAAGAGGACGCACTCATAAATTATCTGTTAACTCGAACTATTTGATAAAATGGTTAAACCTATACTTCTTTATGGATCGGAAATTTGGGGATTTAGCAAAAATATTGATTGTTTGGAAAAAATACAATTACGATTTTGTAAATGACTATTGAAATTAAAATCGTCGACACCAATTTATATGATTTATGGGGAACTTGGACGCTTTCCTATCGAAGGATGGTGTCATTCTGGGCCAGACTTTTATTGGGGAAAGAAACAAAATTATCGTACTTATTATATAAACTTTCATACACGTTTTCTATAGAAGAAAATGTTCACTTCGGCTGGATTAATTATCTAAAAAAACTTTTCGATGAAACAGGCTACTCTAGTATTTGGATAAATCAATATATTCCAAATTCTAATTGGTTAATTTCGAGTATAAAATTACGCCTGCATGATCAATTTAAACAGGACTGGTATTCCCTAATTAAACATTCCCCAAAAGCATTGAATTATAGAATATTTAAAGAAAATTTCGAATTTGAAAATTACTTCAGAATTTTAGAAGACAAAGATATTTATACCCTATGTAAATTCAGAACTACTAACCAGGAATGACCTAGAAACTGGCCGGTGGAATAATATTGACCGTGTCAATAGAATATGTACAAAATGTGACAATATTACTATTGGAGATGAATACCATTACATAATGGAGTGTGAACATTTTTCAAACTTTAGAAATAGGTTCATCGTTACAAATCTACGAGAAAGACCAAATATCTTAAATTTAAACATATCATGACTGCTTATCAAAAACAAAATTTAAAAAAATTATGTAAATTTATACGAAATATAAATAAATCTTTTGTTTTCTAGGCTGTCTTACACCCATATCTCTGTTGTATATACTGTATATATGTTTATATCTGTTTTGTCTTTGTTATTGTATATGTATGTCTTCTCTGTACCGTTGTATATGGTTTATGAGAATAATGATGATTGATTGATTGATAAGTCTCACCAGATACCTGTATCATGATAACATTTTAATCAAGTTCAAGTTTCAAGTTTATTAGTAGCTCAGGCATACAGGTATGCAACAAGAGTACAATGTATAAATAAATGAACATAAACATACATATATAGGCAGACTGCTAACATACAAATGTAATATTACTAGAGATAGATCATGCACTATAGGAGATAACAAATTACATATAATCTATAAGATTTTTTTTCAAATTATTGACAAACCTTGCTAAATTTTTTAAAACCCTAATATTACAATAAAACAAATGTCCTTTCATTTTTTCAGCACTAGGACGCCGATAATAATATTCGGGAATAAATTTTTGTCGTAACCTAACAATGTCTTGGTATTCACAAATGTATAAGTAGTGGTATTCATCACCCACTTGATTACAGTTACATAAATTGCATATTCTTTCAGATCGCTGAGTACCATGCCATCTACCAGCTTCAATGGGTATTCTTAAATTTGAAGTACGTAGCCTACATATATTAATACGCTCTTCAGGCAGTAATTTTAACAAATAATTTTCAAAGCAAAAATCGGTTTTAAAGATTGAATAGAATTCGCCTCTTGACGAATTAACCATGTCACTGTGCCAAGACTGATAGAACTGATCTCGTAATAATTGTTTAACATAATTCTTTATAATCTTTATGTCTAAGGGGATTTGATTTTCCCATATATAACTCAATCCACAATCATCAAAAACACTTTTGATGTAGGATACCCATTTAAACTTATAAATACCACTAGTATGTAATTTGAATTTTTTTTTATACATAGTGTTACACAGCTTGCTGTCATTCAAATTAAGTTTTGACCAAAAGCACAACAATCTTATTTGTATTTCAATTTCTAGAGAATGTCGGCCTAGCTCTCCATAAACCATATAATTTGGAGTACTAGATTTCATTTTGAGTATTTTCTTACAAAATTGCAACTGAGCCCTTTCGGTAAGTTGTTTGTCCTCAAACCCCCACACTTCACTACCACAAAGAAGAACAGGAACTACAAGCGTGTCAAAAGTTTTAACTGTAAATCAATAGACATTTTAAATGTCTTGTTTTAGTTTAAAGGGCAACCATCTTTTTCCTAGCAACAGTAAAATTGCCGTTGTAATTCATTACTAATCCGAGATAAGAATAAAAATCCACAATTTCTAAGGTATCTCCCACTAATTTAAAACATTTATTCTTTATTTTCCTCTTTGCAAATATAATAATTTTTGTTTTACTTCTATTGACCTTCAATTTCCATTCAGAGCAGTAATTGTCAAAAACATCAAGTGCAGACTGTAACCCCTCTGGTGATTCATACATTAATGAAACACATGTTAAATTTTGTGGACTTCACACCGAAACGTTTGGGACAAGTAGCGAGTGATAGCAATGGGGGTCTTAGATATGTGGACGAGTAATTAATTCTTATTATTATTATTGACAAACATAGCAAATCAATACATGCATATTAAACTAATTAATTTGCCTTAAAAAGCAAATAATGTTCAAGCTATTTAAGACCGTCACATAAAGATTCAATATTAATCGGATGTTAATATTAATTCAAGAATTAATGTTCATTTTTTGTTTTATTTTTGACATACGGAGGCATTAAAAAGAAATTATTGCAACTACTTTTACAATTTTCACTTTCAAAA
>MJUT01019670.1:1117932-1137137 GCA_002080005.1 Gigantidas platifrons | reverse complement strand
AATTTGATGAAAAAAGGCCAATAACTCCAAAATGGGTAATGGGATTTACTTCAAAATTGCAGGGTTGGTAGATCTTGACATGCTGAACATGTTTGCAGTTTAAACTTAACATCTATCTCTTATAGTTTTTGAAATAAAGGGCGAAAAGTATTAAAATTTTGAAAATTTTATGGAAAAAAGGACAATAACTCCAAAATGGGTACCGGTATATCTTAAATTTGTATAGCAAATACAACTTTACCAAGTAAGAATTTAATTTGACATTGAGGCGTTTATACAGAACTTAAGGAAAAGTGACTGTCAGATGGACACTGAAAAGTAGATAACACAAAAGAATCCATAAGATGAAAAAAATACATGACGAAACGAAAGTGAAAAAGAAAAAAACAAACGGAAAAAAACAACAAAAAACAAAAACAAAAACAAAAACAAAAAATAAAAAAGTTAAAAAGGAAAAGAAAATTAAAACAAAACAAACAAAAGAACTAAATAGAAGAAATAGCTTGACGAAAAAGACCTCTCCAAACACACGCAAACAGAAAAAATAGAAAAAAAGCAATAAAACCAAATACAAATTTTAAATGCGGTAGCGCTGTCCGTACGGAAAAAAACAACCGCACCCGTTTTTCTCTTATATCGCGTGGTCGGTGAAACGCTTTAAAACGCATCATGCTTAAATGAGATTTAAAGCATCGCTATGACAATGTATAAATCAAAAACGTGTTTTCGTTTGTCATTTAGACAAAATGTCAATCGTTTCTGTGCAAATTCGGCACAAATGTTTGCCAGTTTTACCAGGAAACACAATAGGGGGCTTCTCCGAAGCTTGTACCTTATTGGAATTGTTTACGGAGATAAAAAAAAAAATGGTACGTTGGGACCAGCGGATTGGACGTTTCGATAAAAAATAACCACTTGTGTCACTTGTGATGTTTCTGCCACCATCGGAAGAAATAAAATTGAAATTTTCAATAAAGTAATGAAAAGATTTATACATTGCCATATTTTTCACAAAAAAAGAAGAAAAAATGCCTCCCTCATCACTTTTTACAGCAGTAAAAGGATAAAAAAAAATGCCGCCCTCCCTCATCAATTTTGACATAAAAGGGCCTGAGAACCAAGTAATTAACTTTGCATGGCCTAATGATCAATAGTGAAGAAGTACAAATGATAATTCAATCAGCGTTGCCTTCTGTGAAATATCTCCGTCAACAGAATACAAAAATTAAAAATCCAAAATCTTTCAAGATCTTTATATTATATATATTTGGTGGTATTCTTGGTCATTCAAAGGGTCTTCTTGTGTATTCTAGCGGTATTCTGGGGTATTCCGGGGTATTCTTGGGTATTTGTATTTTAGATTTTCATTTTTATTTTCTGTGTGTATGCAGTAAACATTTATTATTCATTTTACCTGGCGCGAATATTTATATAACTTTGATAACTTTGATAACTTTATTTGATAACACTCAGACACAATACATATATGTGTAACATGAGGTCAATAAACATAACATGTTTACAATAAACGTGACAGAACAGCATGCAAAAAAAAACAAAAAAAACAGTAGAATAAGTTAAATAATACAATTACTAGTACAACACAATTACAGTAAAGCACTAATGCTTTTTAGGAACAAAGCCAGTCTCTTGTATAATTCAGTATTACATATTGAAAAAAGCCTATGCATTTTTTCTCGACTTGGATAAATACTATAATAACGAGGCAAATACCTATCTCTAAGACTAGAAATATCATTATTGCTACAGCAAAAAAGAAAATGGTATTCATCACCAATAAGGTTAATGTTACACGTCCTTGATATCACACAACATAAAACGCAACAAAAATATGTGTCTGTTTAGGGATACAATGTGATAAAAATATGGTAGGTAGGTAGGAAAAATCATTTGATTTATTTTTTTACATAGACTGTATAGGAGAAAAATGCTCACTTTAACGGTCATGGGGCCGTGTCAACAAAGCTGTCTTAGGACTAAGACATATCCTAGGATGGTCTTAGGATATATCTTAGTCCTTAGTCGGGTCAATGAAAGTGTCTCAAGTTAAGATATCTCCTAAATATTGTCCTAAAGCTAGGACAACCAAAAAGGTGTCCTAAGACTATCATAGGATAGTCCTAAATTAGGATATCGTTAGGATGTTCTAAATTGAACAAACATGGCCGCTGTTTATTTACGTTTGAGAGAAAGGGCACAAAATATTCGTCGTATTTTATTTTATTTTATTTCATCTACATGTATTTATTGCTTTGTTTATTATGTTAGGACAATCATAAGACCATCCTAGTTAAGATAGTCCTAAGCTAGATTTGTTTTACAGTCTTAGATATGTCCTAGGATAGTCCTAAGATTATCCTAAATTATGTGCTAAGATATGTCTTAGGATAAATCTTAGGATAGTTTCATTGACACGGCCCCTGGTCTAAACATTGGAATGAAATGAACTAAGGTAGGCATTTTTGGCACAAAAAATATGGTAGGTGGAGCAACCATAAACAGACATATAATTGTTTTGAATTTGAAAATATATGTTCTCGATGACACTGGATTTTTTTTTAATTTATATAAGATTGAGACTACTAGTACCAATTTGCCTTAAAAATCAAAATGTGATATGGAAATTTATTGGGATTTAATTTTATCTGATAAGTCTCACAAGGTACCTGTATCATGATAACATTTTAAGCAAGTTCAAGTTTCAAGTTTATTAGTAGCTCAGGCATACAGGTATGCAACAAGAGTACAATGTATAAATAAATGAACATAAACATACATATAAAGGCAGACTGAGAACATACAAATGTAATATTACTAGAGATAGATCATGCACTATAGGAGATAACAAATTACATATAATCTATAAGATTTTTTTCAAATTATTGACAAACCTTGCTAAATTTTCTAAAACCCTAATATTACAATAAAACAAATGTCCTTTCATTTTTTCAGTACTAGGACGCCGATAATAATATTCGGGAATAAATTTTTGTCGTAACCTAACAATGTCTTGGTATTCACAAATGTATAAGTAGTGGTATTCATCACCCACTTGGTTACAGCTACATAAATTGCATATTCTATCAGATCGCTGGGTACCATGCCATCTACCAGTTTCAATGAGTATTCTTAAATTTGAAGTACGTAGCCTACATATATTTATACGCTCTTCAGGCAGTAATTTTAACAAATAATTTTCTAAGTAAAAATCGGTTTTAAAGATTGAATAGAATTCGCCTCTTGAATTAACCATGTCACTGTGCCAAGACTGATAGAACTGATCTCGTAATAATTGTTTAAACATAATTCTTTATAATCTTTATGTCTAAGGGGATTTGATTTTCCCATATATAAATCAATCCACAATCATCAAAAACACTTTTGATGTAGGATACCCATTTAAACTTATAAATACCACTAGTATGTAATTTGAACAAAATTTTATACATAGTGTTACACAGCTTGCTGTTATTCAAATTAAGTTTTGACCAAAAGCACAACATTCTTATTTTTATTTCAATTTCTAGAGAATGTCGACCTAGCTCTCCATAAACCATATAATTTGGAGTACTAGATTTCATTTTGAGTATTTTCTTACAAAATTGCAACTGAACCCTTACGGTAAGCTTTTTGTCCTCAAACCCCACACACTTCACTACCATAAAAAAGGACAGGAACTACAAGAGTGTCAAAAAGTTTTAACTGTAAATCAATAGACAAGTTTAAATGTCTTGTTTTAGTATAAAGGGCATATAGAGACCTTTTAGCTTAGTTAACCAGCTTTTTCCTAGCAACAGTAAAATTACCGTTGTAATTCATTACTAATCCGAGATAAGAATAAAAATCCACAATTTCTATTAATTTAAAACATTTATTCTTTATTTTCCTCTTTGCAATATAATAATGTTTGTTTTACTTGTATTGACTTTCAATTTCCATTCAGAGCAGTAATTGTCAAAACCATCAACGTGCAGACTGTAACCCCTCTGGTGATTCATACATTAATGAAACACATGTTAAATTTTGTGGACTTCACACCGAAACGTTTGGGACAAGTAGTGAGTAATAGCAATGGGGGTCTTAGATATGTGGACGAGTAATTAATTCTTATTATTATTATTGACAAACATAGCAAATCAATACATGCATATTAAACTAATTAATTTGCCTTAAAAAGCAAATAATGTTCAAACTATTTTAGACCGTCACATAAAGATTCAATATTAATCGGATGTTAATATTAATTCAAGAATTAATGTTCATTTTTTGTTTTATTTTTGACATACGGAGGCATTAAAAAAGAAATTATTGCAACTACTTTTACAATTTTCACTTTCAAAAAGAGACAACTGTCATACAATAGAAAACAAAGTTACCTCATTTTTAACAATTTTCTTGGATGTAAGCCTTTCAACTTAAAACATGTCTGGAAATGTTGTTCTTGCAACTCTGGGGCCTGTTTAACGAAGATGTCTTAGGACTAAGACATATCTTAGGATGGTCTTAGGACATGTCTTTGTCTTAAGTCTGTTTATCGACCACCTCTTAAGTTAAGATATGTCCTAAATTTTATCCTAACTTTAGGACAACGAATTAGGTGACTTAGGACCATCTTATGGTAACAACTACATTTCAATGAATATAAAAATGATAATAATAATTAAATACACACTAAATACACACAGTAAAATAAATTATTATTAATTCACATAATAAAAAAAACACCATCGATAAGTTCGGGCTACGTTTTCGGCTCATTTTGGATGTATGAGTAACATTCAAAATACGACTCTATTTATGTACATGTAAGCGGAAAGTCTATCATACAAAAGAACACGATTTGCACGACTTTACTCACTGTTTTCATCTTTATTCTATATTAGTAAATTCTTTAGTATAGATTTCTACCTCAATCACTTTTTTAAATAAAAAGACGTATTCACCGCCTCAGATTTAATATTCACCGCGGTAAATGTCACGTGTTACTATTTTTGGACCATCGGGAATTTATTTAGGAATGTTCTATTTTAATCAACCATTGAAAAAAAAGAAGTTCATTTGGGCATCCGGCAATACAAATGGTCTGTAGATGCAGACGTATCGCCGGTGCCCAAAATCAAGATTTGCCACTTTGTCGGACGGAACATTAAAAAGTATATTAAATGATAAAGATTCAGATAATAACATGGTGATGTAAACAATTATGTAACACTACGCCAGGACAGTGGACATGTAACTTTTTTTTTATTTCATAATACCACTATTTCTTAAAAATATAGAATAAAGCAATTACTGTCTTTTGATTCTGTAAATGTGTGGATTAATTGACCTTTGAAAAAAATGATATTCACTTCACCCTTTCGGGAATAGTAACATGTCTTTGTATTGAAATAAATTCAATTTCTCGTAAATACTTGAATAGGAATAGACGGATAAAACTTCACAATATGCTTAAATTCAAAACTAGATTTCCACAACCACAAGCACATCCACATGTTTCAATTATAAAAGGTTTCGATCCAGCAAGACAGTGGTACTTGTATGACCATATCCGACTAATCTACTAACAAAATACAACATTTGTGATCTGCATATGAGTGCAATGTCTTTAAATTTATCTTAATGAACCTGTAATTAATTCAAGCATACCACCTTGAAATGGCTACAGAGAAAACGGATTTGTACATTCTTATATTGAATGACCAATTTGAGATATTGAACAAATAATATGAATATTTCCTTGCAATTACAGGTAGCTGACACAGTAGAAATGGTCACTATGTTCCACATATTGTAAATGATGCGAAAGACACATTAATATTTTATGATTGGAAGTCATACTTGCAAGAATTCTTTAAGCCATTGAAATATAATACTGACTACCATCACTTTTTCATTGATTCTAAGCCTCCAGGTGTAGTAAAGTACAAAGAAAGTGTATCATATGGACAATTCACATTTAATTTGCTTAAATTCAAAACTAGATTCCACAACCACAAACCCATCCAAATGTTTCAATAATGAAAGGTTTCGATCCAGTAAGACAGTGGTACTTGTATGACCATATCCGACAACGCTGTTATTCAGAGGAAACTAAGGAACTGACATGCCCTAAACCAACTGTTTCAAATAAGGAAATGTACCTTACAAATCAAGAAATAGAAAATGAGTACAGATCAAAAGGGGGAAGGAAAAAGGCCTTTCTGAATTAAAAATAGACAACAATATGTGTTCATCATGTTTAATATTTAGACAATACCATAATTATCAATATATAAGTATGTTGATTGGTTTAGGTTTATGGTGTTTAACACCACATTCAACAATATTTCAATATATCGTGGGGGTCAGTTTTATTAGTGGAGAAGACTCATGTACCCGGAGAAGCATGTCAAGAAATAAAATATTTTCTTTTCAAATTATGAATAACTTGACCTTGAAGTAAAAGGTTAAGGTCACATATAATAGCATATGGTAAATTAATTTGGTTTAGGTTTATGGTGCTAAACGCCACTTTCAACAATATTTCAATATATCGTGGCGGTCAGTTTTATTGGAGGAGAAGACCCGCGTACCCGGAGAAGCATGTCAAGAAATAGAATATTTTCTTTTTAGATTATAGATAACTTGTCCTTGAAGTAAAAGGTCAAGGTCACATATAGTAGTATATGGTAAATAAACTTGGTTTAATCTAGCCACATGACAAAAAATTAAGGTATAAACCCAATAAGGAAAAAGTTATGAGCAAGATACAATATTTTCATATTACAGTCAGTAATTTGACCTTGGGGTCAAAGGTCAATGTCTCAGGTAAAAAATAACCACGAACCGTGAATGCAAATAAGTTGATGAATAGAAATGTCAAATATCAGTAGCCTAAATCAAAGAGTAACAAAGTTGTAGATCTGGGAGTGTGGTATGCTACATTGTTGAATACCAAGAAAAAGAATGAAAAATTAATTAAAAACAAAAGCAATGTTTATAGTGAAGCTAATATAAAAAATTTCCATATCTCGAAAAGTACTTTAGATATTGCCATGCAATTTTCACACAAGCTTTATTGATATAGTACAACACTATCAATGCCAAACACTCAAAATCTGATTTTTCCTCATCATGGCCCCTTTTCTGAGCCATGGTCACAATTATAGGCATAAATGAATAATCATTACAATGCAATCCGACACCTGAGTTTTCCGACATCCTGTGACATAGAACAAAAAATTATGGTCCCAAAGTATTTCTATTAACTCAAATAAAACCAGAGTATTCCAACATCCTGTACTATCCGACACATTTCCCTGGTCTCTTGGTATATAGGATTAGACAGGTTCCACTGTACATTGAAAGAGCTAATTGTATTCTGCTTACATTAACAAAATGTAATTTAAAAGTAGATACTTCTGTCGAAAGTATCCAAGATGGCCGACGACTACCCAATGTTCATAAACGTTTATAAACTGAAACAAATGTATTTTAGCAACATAATAGCTTCATTGCAGCATTTGTAATATACTCCATTAAACGTATTTTATATTGCAATATGAAATATGTTATTGAAATTGTACATAACATGATGAAGCTTCACGTTGCCTCCCTCAAAAAGTTCACTATTTTTTTTTCATGAACATAATTACTCTCCTAGTTTGCTAAATTGATCAGGCATTGGTTTTACATGTGTCCCTGCATCAGATTTATATTTATAATATTTATTACACTAAGCAACTGCAATTGTATTTAACTGGATAAAAGACAAATATTTTTCATCAATTTAAAAAAACAAAACAAAAACAACAGCAAAGAATGGAAAATTCGAAAGCTTATCCCACCATCATCATCATCATATGAAATAAAAATGTGCATATTAAATTTAGTGCGCAAAGTGGGAAAATTCATTTTTAATTAACTTTTAAATATGTTGCATTCTTACACTGAAAAAGTATTTTCTTGGTATTTCATCATGACAAATAGTAAAATCATGATAATTGTGATTTATATACCCCACTGATTTAGCATTCTGTCCAATAAAGCTGAGCTGAATTTACATTTTGTATCCAATATGAAAAAAAACTTAAATAAAAGATTGTCCTACCTTAAAAAATCGAACTGTATTTTTTAATAGTTTGTGGACGCTTCATGTATCTGGTGCATTCATGTACTTAACAAATATTTTCTTCGAAGATCACGACAAGGAATGGAAAGCTCATTATAATTAACACAATAATACAGTTTATAATTTTATGATATAGCTGAAACATTCTCATTTAACGTTAAACAACAATCGCTCAATCAACGCAAATATATTTTACCATTTACCATTTTCTATATGATATAACGACGAACATGCATTTAGTACAGGTAATAAATTTCCAATGTATATTAATACAATAATCTATTTCTTGGCCCCTTTTGTGTAAATGGAAGAATCAAAATTGTTACATTACTAACTTTTATTATACTGCAATCGTTCTATTTGAGCAGTCAAAAAATGCGTTGACAGTATATTTACAAGTGATAAACGTTTATATCATTTAGGCCACGCCTACTTGACCTGATTTACGGGACTATCATTATGTCTGCTCCCAAACTAACACCTCGAACAGGATATCCTCCATGTTTTACAGAGCCAATCTTCATGTAAACTGTATGAATGTGTACATGTACGACCGCCATTGACAATATTCGTGATTACGTCACATGAAATGAGCATTGAAATGAACACTCTTAATGACTTCAATCCTAGAACCACATTTTGATATTTATTCTCTTGTCACTTATATTTTATTGTTAAAAATATTTTCAGCGAAACTGTTGTTTATTTTCAAAAATCTTATCCGAATATCAATGGTATATTTACCTGTGCATCGATTTTTGAATAGTTGAGTTCTCCGTCTAATTATATTAGTCCGAAAAATCAGTTGGGGCCTCTTGGGGGTAACTAACTTTTTAAATAATTTGGTAGTAATATTCATTAATGTCACTAATGATTGCTGTATAAAGACAATAACAGTGCACTGACTTGACATAACATTTGATATACGTATTCGGCACGAATCTGGGGAAATGCTTGGGAAACCTTCGCTGTTTCCCCGATTCTAAGCCTCATCCGTATATCGATTTTATGTCAAGTCAATGCACTGTTATTGTTTATTTGTTAGGCAATGATATATATGTAAATATTATACTTTACGTTTTTATTTTTTCTATTTGTCTTTGTTAGCGCAGCCGGTCCATATAACGTTATATGGACCGGCAGTGGACTGTCTCGTTTTCGAGTCTTTATTTCGGGAGATAATTGAGCTTGTTTTTGGACGCGAAGTACATTTTGTATAATATAACAAATAGTTCACGGCACTTCGGGCCATATGGCCCTCAGTGCCGTGAACTATTTGTTAAATGGGTGACTATCTAACATTGCATTTGGATACAAAGTAAAGTACAGAAACATATAAATATTTAACATTCTGTAGGCCGGCTGTATATATATTGTATATATATATAAATGAAAAGATAAATTTTGGAGATACAATGATACAAAAAAGCCAACCTTACCTTTGAATGGTAGATAAGAAAAGTGCATATTAATCAGCACATTTATTGTTATCAAACAGTATTTGATGTGGACTTCCTGTTAAGTTGAAAAATATACTACTTTTGTTACACTAAAGCAAAACGTTGAAGTGATTTATCATTTTGTAATGCAAGATAACAAGGTCATTGTAATATAATTGGTGTGTGTGTGTGTGTGTTTGTGTGTGTGGGTGGGTGCGTGCGTGCGCGCGCGCGTGCGTACGCGCGTGTGTCTGTCTCTCTGTCGACTTTGCCTTTTTCTATTGTATGTTCGAACTCTTCCGATAGTGTGGTATTTTTTTATTTTATGATTAGATTTAATTTATTTATCATTTTCTTATAACTGCACTATAGTACACTTGATTTTATTGTAGTGTTTAGTCCTTTGGTTCTATTGGTTTATATTTGTTCCTAATGTAAACGTTAATATTACTTTTGATCCAAGATAAGCTTGCCGACGCTTGTAACTTCATAGTTTTTCCTGCATCTCTTTGAAATCCGTTTTCTCTCATGACTTTTGAAACGTATTCAATAGGTTTATTATTTATATGACTTAATCCTCCCTGTCCTGGAACAGCCCAACTTAAAATTATTCCTTCCTTGGCATGCCTAAATATATTATCCAAATGCACGGCTTCGTATCTTTCTGGAATGTGCTCAGCAACTTCAAGTGATATTATCCAATCATATTGTGGAATGATGAGATCCATAAACCTAACTCTACCATGGCTGGTTTCCTTACAATACGACGCACCATCAAAAGCATCGTATAACTTATCGATTTATCTCTTATAAACCCCAGGACCATCTCCAAAACTATCCACCGTCTTGCCACTGAGTAATTTAAACAGCTGTGGTATTAAAGTTTTGTCTGTTGCATGTTCTGTACTGTTTTCCTGACTTGTTTCTTTACACCATCCGCCTTGTTGGTTAGTCTTCCTTTTCGATGTCTACAAAAACATGAAATGCTAAATGAATTCATATGTAAATGTGTGTTTGCTTGATGTTGTTTAACGCCACTTTCAACAATATTTCAGTTATATAGTGGCGGTCAGTTTTGTTGGTCGAGGAAACAGGAGTACCGGAAGAAAACCACAAACCTGTCGTAAGTCACTGACAAACTGACAACATCAGTGATTATATGCACTGATTGCATAGGTAGTTGTAAATCCAAATACCATGCGATCACAGCCACGACGGCCCCTTCCGATGTAAATTAATGATTTGTAATTTCTTTGTTTGTAAAGTTTAGTCTACAATTATATCAAAGGAGAAGAAAAACAATAATGTAAGCATTAATTATAAAAAAAAAATTGGAAGGTATCTATTATTTTCATTCCAAAAATGCAATATATTGTATTAAAATAATGTACTTTCTAACATTGCTGTGCCTATTTTTATCGCTATAGGGTACAAGAAAAGTCTGCAGATACCAAAGGGATGATCAGAGCTCGTGAATACAATGGTGAATGGAAAATCAATAAACCAAGATTGAGCAACACGAACCTCACACAAAGAAAGACAAGCAAACTCGTGTGTTCCGAAAGGGTAAACAGTCCTTACTACACTACTGCCATCCACCCGGTTACTGTTAAATGACATTAACATCATCAGATATATATCTACCCTCCGTGTTACAAAACACTACACAGAAATATAAAGATTGGCATAATATCTCTACATCATAAACTTACAAGCTATATTTCACTTTATTTTATAGGATGAAAACATATATACTAGTATGTAACAGGTGGTAGCATTGGAACACCTAAGATTACAAATGTCATTGAAGTCACTTCATATCATTTATTATTTGCTAAACCGCAGAGGTCGACATATAGAGCTATGGATCAGCTTCGTCTAAAAATAGTTAGGCATTGCGACCATACCTTTAGTATACAATATTCCATTGTTAAATACGCATACAGTTTTTGTACACTTGCATATTTATATTAACGCAATTAAATGGAATAAGTGTGTAGAGTTCTTTACCCTGCCTCCATTTTCCACTATCTTAATTCATACATCAAATAGGAAAATTCAGAATCAACTTTGGACAACTATGTAGTATCATATATGCAATTCCCGGAAAAGCATGTGAAAAGTAAGGCCCCGTCCGAAATAAATTCTGTATTTCTGTACTTTTCCGTAGTTAAGATTGCGGAACATTTAGACGGAGTTGAGAACACACTTTTTGGCGGTGTGTGGGATGACATGACCAGCAGATTTAATATTTACATAGTGACTAGAATTAATACACACTATTCAACCAGAAAACATCATTTATCTCTAGAAATTATGATTCGTATATATATGAGCTCACGCGGAAACACATTCAAGATGAAAGTTCGGTTTGCTCCCGTATATTAGAACTCCGATTCTTAGCCGTACTGTGTATCACCATTCTAATCACTAAATCATGAATCCATATCAATGAAAACGTAGATATGTAATCACGGAGTGTTTCTGGAGTAACAATCATCAGCTACACTGAAAATCGACAGATCCGAAAGCAAGATAACAAACCTCGAGATCAGAACCTGATGGCTTTCTGATACGATCAAAATATATGAAAAGCTTATATTCTCCAGATTCAAATCCGTCCTAGATTGTGACAAAGATAAAGTCTAAAAAGAGGCTATATATGTTGATGCATTAGTCAGGGTTCATTCGTCGACCTATTTCTAACAGTTGCCTGAGCTTAGATCGACATTTACGGTTTAAGTGGGTTTCATATTGTGTTACTCAATCTTTAGTTTTCTCTGTAGTGCTTTGTAAATCAATATTTGTTCTTTTTCTTTTGGCCATTGTATAGTCTTTTCCTTTTGGCCATTGTATAGTCTTTTTCTTTTGACCATTGCATTGTCTTTCGTTCAATTTACATCTTCTGATTACCCGCTTGCAAGCAAACATGATCTGTGGAATGAAATAATATTGAGATGTCACAGGATTTATTATTTTCTTCAATAAAGCAAATATTTCTCATAAATTCTGGTAAAAGATCTTCGACTTGCTCAGAAGAAACCACACTTTTAATCTTTATAAAAATTTACTGCTTCAACTAATTCAACTATTATCTCAAATTGCATTTATCTAGTCATTCTTTACGTCTGCGCACCGACGTATTGGGAACAGGCATTGGGAAGGAGAAAGATGAAGAAGAAGAGGAGGAGGATGTGGAGAAGGAGGATTTGGAGGAGGAAGAAGAACAAGAGGAACACTCGGACCTCTTAGCATGTCAACCCTGCGGACTCGTATTTGCTCACGCGTGGGATTTGAAAGATCACCAGATACGTGGATGTCCCGTGGACGAAGCTCCCGCCAAGAGTTGCAAGAGAGAAGACGATGGGGTAGCATGCACCTACAATTACGAACTAGAATGCTACCTTAAAGATCTGCCGGTGACCGTCTGTTGCGCCAACCAAATCCCCGCCAGAGTAGAGAGCCGACCCCAGAGTTTCGTCGTCAACACGGACTCTTGGGATCGAGAAGGGACACACTGGGTGGCAGTTCATTTCCCAAAGGAAGGACCCGCCGAATTTTTCGATTCGTCCGGACGAGCACAGGAAACGTATAACCGTCGCTTCAGAAACGTGCTTATCGCCAACGGACTGCAATACTAGTTCAACACAGTTCGAGTTCAACCAGAGTACGGCGACACCTGTGGACTATATTGCGTTCACTTTGTCAAATACAGATATAGAAACTTTACTCTGGAAGATATCGTGAATGAACTCTCCGCTCGAGACCCAAAGACGATCGAGGCCAAATTGAAAGACATTTACGAATGAATGTTGTGTACAACAACAATATATTTAGTAAGCAAAAAGAATTGAATTTGAATGTTCCTTATTGTTGACGCCTTAAATCACTCCCTAACCTTAGTCAATATTCTCCAATTTTTCATTTCGAATTTTCGTTCTTTTAATACCTACCTGTTTGTGTAACTTTGTGTAGGATAGAATATTGCCAGTGGCTACTGTAAGAACGATAAAATGAATGAGTTATTTAAGGACAGTGATAAGACCTACACTCTGGATAACCACCGTGGCGGCGTGTGCGGCGGAGGCGGTGGTAGCATAGTCCCCGTGTTGCGGCGGCGACGGTGGTGGTGGTATAGTCTCCTTGTGGTGGTGGTGGAGTGTGTGGCGACGGTGGATAAGCATCTCCCTTCGATAACAATTAAAGAAAGGTCGCGTTTTGTTACAGATATATTCATTGAATCAATTAACTCGAGTGGTTTATTAGTAGCACATAGCAAATCAAGGGGCTCCTCGAGGTCAGACATTTAATCCTCATGGTGGTGGTGGTGGTGTTAGTGGTGGTGTTAGTGGTGGATATACTTAGCTGCTCGGTGGATACGCATCACGCTACAGACACATTCATGGAATCAATTAACTCGAGTGGTTTATCAGTAACACATAGCAAATCAAGGGGTTCCTCGAGGTCAGATCAACTGAGAGTTAATCCTCAATGCACACGATAGTGAAACGTATAGCTTTATCAGAAGTCAGAGGGTTTTCTAAGGCCAAGCTATGTTTTTACGCGTTATTATTCTAAAAAGTAAGTATTACTTATAGTATATAATCATTATTAGCACACAATTAAAGACATTTAGCAATGAAATCATCTACGTGATTACGCTCTTCTATTATTCTATTTGTTGAGGTTTACACTGACATGTGTTCATAATATATGCGTATTCATCATATCGGTTCAAGATTAATGGTCAGTACGTCCGATGGATATTTGATATGTTTGTTGTCCGTGTGTAGATTAAAAAGAACCGATGTACTTGTTATCATCTGATGAATTAAGAACATATGACCCTAGCGCGTGTGATATCAAGGTCAAAATCGTAATTGACTTTTCCTATTTAAACGACATGGATTTAAGCGTCTTTTTTTAAATCAAACATTGAGAGTTTTAAGGGTTAAAAACATGGATTTAAAAAATGGGTGTGAATAAAAATATCAGTATTTTAATGCTTTTTGAATGTGTGCGGATTAACACGGGTCTTGGTTTTCATTAAATCTGTAATAGTGAAAAGAGGGGGATATGTGAATTGATGATGGTATCAATGGATTCTCGAAGAATATCAGCATTTTAATACTTTTGACACGGGGATTGTAAATGTACTGATACATGATAAAACCTAAAGATACGTACGTGAGTCATCGAGTCGAAAGTATGTATTTTTTTGTATTTTTTAAATTTTTTCATTTAAAAAATTATTAATTTTTCAAAGTTTTTTTTTGTTTTTTTATGATGAATCATATGGCATTGAGGGGGGATATTTGGTCATTCTTTCGTCGGGATGCGGGGAATTATTTTACCAAGAGTCATACTGCGACGAGAGCGTCATCATGACCATATATGAATTTCAAATTTTTTTGTGACGTCAGTTCCGGGGGGGGTGGAGACGTGTCCTTATATGGCATATGGGCGGGGTCTACCTATATATGGGTCCCTTATTTTTGGTTTTTGGGGTGCCTATAAAATCTCACACCCTACTACTTCGAATGATAGAATAAAACAATCACTGTCTTCTGTTTCAGTAAATTTGAGTGTTATTGACTTTTGAAAAACTAAGATATTTACCTCGCCCTTCGGGCTCAGTGAATATCTGTTTTCACAAGTCAATAAAACTGCACATTTACCTCAACAAAAGACAGTAATTGTACACTATTTGTTAAAATTGTTAAACAATATATAAATATTGAAAACAGAATCTGAATTCCATTTAGAATCCCTTGAGACATTGACTTAGGTTAGTGTGAGATCAAGGAGCGATAACTCTGGTATAGATTGGTGTGCTATTACTTACATTAACTCACTTTTATTAGGGTCCCTCTAAAACAAGAAACGAAACAGAAACGACACGCAACGAAACGAAACGAAACCTGGCGAAACGAAACGAAACCGGGCGAGACGAAACGAAACGAAACCTGGAGAAACGAAACGAAACCGGGCAAGACGAAACGAAAAGAAACGGAACCGGGCGAAACGAAACGAAACGAAAAAGTGAATCGTAACGAAACGAAATGGAAATCGAAACGAAACGAAACAAAACTGAGAAACAAAACCGAAACGTCAAAAAGGGTAATGTTTCGAAACATATCTAATACATTCCCATAGTTTAAAATTTGGCAAAGCTCCGTTGATGCCTGTCACTAGTATTAACGGTTCGGTGAACTGTGGACAGGGGAGTTCTTCATATCAAAGCAACAAGCCAAAGGGATAATCCAGAAAATCCTAGGTCCAAAACAAAATGGTGATACAGAGATTACACAAATAGAGACGATAACATAACATAACTTTATTTTTCCAATCAAGGGCCCACAAAAGGCGAAGACATTATAACGATCATGATTATTGTGGGTGTATTCTCACTGGTTGCAATATTTGGAAAGACACCAGGTCATGTCGCTCTCTAACTTCAGAACCCCTTGGCCAATTCACTTCAAACTTTGCGGATTCTTGACCAGTTCGCTTTAAACTTTGCAGAGCTATTGTATAAATGGGCGTATTATGCACTTGGTGTAGCCGATTTTTTCTTCTTTATTTTTGTCTGATTTCAGCGAGTTTTATTTCGTTAAATTCCGCTTGACAAGAACTTTTGAGAACATGCCAATGGAATTTGTATAACTCTCCCTAAAATCACACTTTACGGAGTACTTTGAATTTGTTTTTTTATTTGATTAAATTTTTTTCTTGATTTGTCTTGACACAAGATTTTAGAAGTGTAGCAACGGTGTTTATTACATATTTCGAACCTTTTCATCTCTCATAACATAATTTAGCACTATCTGTTCGTGATAAGTAACGTACTTCTAGTTCTGCTCGTTAAATTGGGTTTATTATCAAACGTGTTTAATATATGCACATGAAGCATATATAAATAGGAATGAATTTGATTGATTTTTTCCTCTCGTGTTGCTTCGTTTCAATTTTATTTCGATTCGATTTCCATTTCGTTTCGTTTCGTTTCAATTTCGTTTCCTTTCGTTTCGCCAAGTTCCGATTCGTTTCCCCAGATTCCGTTTCGTTTCGTTGCGCTTCGCTTCTGTTTCGTTTCTTGTTTTAGAGGGACCCCTTTTATTACCATTGTTAGTTAAACTCTCATATGGTGATAATGTTTACATGTTAGCTTTTTTTTATTAGATCTGACCTTATTTAGGGACCGTCATGGTCGTGATCGTATGACAATTGGATTTACAACTACCTATATAATCGGTGCATATCACCACTACAGTCGTGAGTTCGAATCCCGTTCGTGGCGAGGTGTACTAGATACAACATTATGTGATAAAGATTGTCAATGACTTGCGACGTGTCGGTGGTTTTTTCAGGGTACCCCGGTTTTCTCCACCAGTAATACTGACGCCAACGGTATAACTGAAATATTGTTGAAAGTGGAGTTAAACACCAAAACAAACACATGTGTTCCTTTTTGCTGCGTGGGAGCTGCGATATATCAGTAAAATGTCTGTGAGTAAGTGGGAGATCGGTTTTTAGTCAGATCGGAGAAAACTTGTTTTAAAATTTATTTTCTTTTTAATTCATTTCAATATAAATTTTCACAATCGTAGCCTCTGGCTCTGGTCTGATTGTACAAGATCAAGATATCAAATGAAACTAATATTAACCTACAATATTGAAGTAACATTAAAGTATTATTTCATTTACAATTAATATTATTTTAAATTTTACAATAATTCAGAATAATATAATTTATTTCATTATCAATATTACGCGGAAGCAAATCTTGCCAAAATTATATTAAAATAACTCGGGAAGATAGTTTCCACAAGTACATTGTCCACATGAAATCGTTTGAAATTGCTAGAGTTCCCATCGCTATGTGATGTACCCGTTGTCAAGATTAAGCATAAATTGTTCAAATAAAGTAAATACTAATCATCCAATCAACATAAAGCATTTTGATAATTATGTTATGTACTAAATATTGCTTGACGTTCACGGCCTCGGGAAAACATGTCTAGTACGACTGGGAAGTAGAGCTACACGTATAATCAGGATATTTAGATGGAATAGAATCAAAATATCAGTTTACAAAATTCTTAACTCTTCTCATGATAAGTCGGTTTATGTAAGTATTTTATTTTATTTTTTATTTTAATATTATTGCTATTGGTTTCTAATCAGATTTTAACATGTTTATAATTGAGTGTATTGTATAGTATAACATAGGGAAAATAAACGTGACTTTTCACAAACGCAAATTATTTTTAAGTTTTTCTTCATATTCTTCGTATAATTTTGTGATTTAAGAATTTTTTTTAAATTCGTGATTTAAGCACGAAATCATAAATATTATGACTGACGGACCCTTAGGGTCGGGTAATAAGTTTCTCAGACCTGGGTAATAGTTTGGCATATTACCTGGACAAGACCACATTATTACATAAATGATGCGGAGCCCTGTGTTGATCATATTGTCCGTCCGTCAGTCATAATATTTTCCAGAGAATTGTATTTTATGTAACCCATTCCAAATAACGTTGTGAGTTCGAATCCCGTTCAAGCAAGGTGTACTCGATACAACATTATGTGAAAAAGTTTGTCAATGACTTGTGAGACGTTGGTGGTTTTTCCGAGTATTCCGGTTTTCTCCACCAATAAAACTGGCCGCTACGATATAACTGAAAGATTGTTGAAAATGGTGTTAATCACCGTAGCCCCCGCCAATGATCGAGGAAAAATTGTGGTAAGATTTTGGCTCCCTTGAAATAAGGTTCTGATTCAAATTAATATAAATAGATTATTGTTCCGCAAGATGTTTTCCATAGTAACGTTACTCTGTGAATTTTCAGAACAAAAGAATGAATGAATGCTAAAATTTGATACATTAGCAATAAATTTCATAATGTTCTAATAAGTTTTCTATTTGAAGTGTCGAAATGCTAAATAAGAGAGTATGCACGTCATTTTATTTATTCATTGCACTTTTTTTTCATACTTGCATTATAGTTGTGGTTTATTTTGGTCTTTTTTGTTTTGATAGAATCGATAAATTAATGGTTTAATTAGAGAGAAAAAAAGGGTCTCATTTCTGGCGAATACATTTCTATCAATCAAAATCATTTTACTGGGTGTAAATTGTTGTTTATCCTACATGAATAATACAATGTTCGAGCACTTAATGAAAACGTTTTGGTGCATGTAAGAAATAAAATGAAATGGCTCTCCATAATTTTGCATTTAAACACTCAAAGTTTCAAGCGAGTAAATCCACAGGGGCTAGGTGCATCCGAAAAAAAAATATAATACAACAAGGGGAGGAACTCACTTGCTTGCATTTTTTTACGTGGTCGTGTTAAATTGGTCGTAACTTCGGAACGCCTTAATATTTTCATAAATTGTTTTCACCAGTCGAAAGTCAAGTAATTTTCTTTTCCAAAGAAATCCCAATTGTTAGTGTAGGCCTCCGAACTGCTGAGGTATCCTACAGGAATCAAAATACAACGGCGTGAAAATCGGAAGTAGGACAAATGCTGTGTACAGACTATCCCATGCGTAAACGAATCATTTTGACTAGCTAAATACTTTCATCCATTCAAATTACGTTACAATTTCTTACCTTTCGCCAA
>MJUT01019670.1:1102882-1116521 GCA_002080005.1 Gigantidas platifrons | reverse complement strand
TGTCTCTTGCAACCATATCTGATAGGCTTAGCAGATCCAAGCCTAAAGGTTACACATGTCTCTTGCAACCATATCTGATAGGCTTAGCAGATCCAAGCCTAAAGGTTACACATGTCTCTTGCAACCATATCTGATAGGCTTAGCAGATCCAAGCCTAAAGGTTACACATGTCTCTTGCAACCATATCTGATAGGCTTAGCAGATCCAAGCCTAAAGGTTACACATGTCTCTTGCAACCATATCTGATAGGCTTAGCAGTTGCTTCCCCAAGTGGCAAGTTGACCTCCAACAATAAAGCTGAATGCCATTTATAATAACGTCTCATATATAGAGGAAACGTGTTTAAAATAAACCGGTGCAAAAGATCAGAGAAGTTAAAAAGTAATTTAACCATGTTATTAGCGTGAGATGCTAACTGAATACAAGCATCTGGTAGTCCTGTTTTTTTTTAACAATTTTGGTTTGGATTTGTATCTATACTGTCATTATATTAAATGCCGATTGTTCTATTTGAATGCACATTATGACGAAAGTTTCTGTACATTTGCTGTGTCTTAAGTTGGATTACATATCTGTATAGGGCACTGATGAATAAACTGTGCTGACAAGTCAATCTTAGCCTGTCCAAATTCCAGATATGGTATAAAATAATGGATTTGCCCGGGGAAAAACACTAGGATTCATTTTAGCATTAATTAATCATCTGGGGCTTCTGTTTGCCTGTCTTGGTGAACTAGAAACCATGCTATCTAAATATACTGAACAAGTGTGCAATTGAAATTGTTTCTCTATCAATAATAGCTGCTTTTGATGGAAACAGCAAAAACGTAAAAAAAATATGCATTTTATCAACACAATTCAGAGCTTGCTACATTGTGTAGATTTCCAGTCTTGAAGACCTCTGGTTAGATTTTGTCTGGCATCAAAGAGTTATCAAATGAGGAATATAGACATGATGCATAGTTGTTGTTCTGACATTGATACTTGTCAAGTTAGAAGCATGATTCATTACAATTTCTCATTTCAAGGGCAATTACTTTAAAAGGGTCATCAAACAATCAACCCATTTGTGTTCTTTCACTTGCATGTATCTCATATGCATTGTACATTCTTTTTTGAAAATCGTCTCCATTTAAACCGTTACTTAGGCCTGCACACTTCCGGTGAAACCATTTATTGCACGAATCACATCTGATCCAAACCTTAGATGAACTTTCTTTTTTTAAGCAATCTGTACAGATATCGTCATCCAGTTCAGTCTCAGAGCTAACTGTATGTGTGGCTAATTGTGTTTCTCTTGTCTGTGGTGTTGTTACATTGTCGGTTGTTTCTTCCTCTACATGTATGTTTGTTGATGAACTCGGAACATTTGGATCTGAGCTTTGGCTTAAACATGCTGGCTTTATATCATTGCACTTTCTATCTCAGTAATCTGGCGGTTTAGCTGCTTTATAATATTATCCTTATTTTCAGTACTTTTTATCTTCATATTGTATACTTTACACAAAGACATTAGCTCCTTCTTTTTAAAAGTACAAAGGTACCTTGAATTCTGTAAAATCAATCCTTTTATAATTTGGTGAGAAACTGATTTCCCTTCTGAATTATTCACAATAAACTTAAAATCAAAGTTTTAACCTTTGAGGGCTTAAATCTGTTTGCGGTGTGCCCTTTTTTTTCAACAGAGAGCGTTTGTAGGAAGTCTTTTCGATACTGGTTTATCATGACTAATAGAAATGTTCTAATCAATTCTTCATATATTTCTTCTATTGCACATACTCTATCAACAGATTCTGACAGTAAACAATCCACCGATGATTCAGAATGAAATTCTTGCACATGACATGATGATGCGATAACAAAAAATTTCTTATTTAGTTCAATATTATACTTAGTAATATATTACTACTATTTAGCTATGTAACGTCAGCCAGTCCATATATCGTATATGGACCGGAGCTCCGGGCCGAAATGTTATATAAATTATCTCCCTTTGTGCGTAATCCGGAAATCTCTTGTCCGGTCCATTATAATATTTCTGCTTTTTATCGGTGCGGATTTGTTCCACCTTTAATAGTGAGAATTAGCCAACATGTCGGCTGGACGATTTGCGAGTTTGTCCGAGAACGATTTGGTTAATAAAACTGATGCTAAGGACTCGGAAAACACAAAAAATGCAACAAAGTTTGCCACAAAGACATTTTTAACATATCTCAGTGAAAAAGATATACCACAAGACATTGATAACTGGACAAAAACAGAACTTGATGAGTGCCCGAGGACCTTTTATGCCGAGCTTCGTAGTGGAAAAGGGGAACTTTATAAAAGAACATCTCTGCTAGCCATTCGTAGTGGAATTGCTCGCCATATCTCCAAAACAAGGGGTTTTGACATTACTAAGGGTGTTGAATTTAAGAAGTCTAATGACATGTTCACATCAATGTGCAAACTGGTATAACGAGAGGGTAAGGGCGACATCAATCATAAAGACGGTATTGAACTCACAGATATAAAGAAACTGTATTTATCCGTTGCTTTTAATGTAAATTCTCCTAGTGGCCTTTTGAACAAGGTGTGGTTTGAAATATGCCTGCACTTCTGCAGAAGGGGGAGAGAAAATCAGAGGGAGCTTACCCCGTCAATGTTTGCATTCAAAACCGACGATAAGGGAAAAGAATACTTATGTCAGGTCAGGTCTGAGGTTACCAAGAATCACCAGGGTATGTTAAGTTCCGAACAAGACAATAAAACTGTTAGAATGTATGCAACACACACTGAATTGTGTCCAGTTAATAGTTGTCGTAAATATCTGTCAAAGAGAAATCCTGAATGTCCTGCACTGTTTCAAAACCTTCATGGAGTTTGAATCAGTTTGGTATGAGAAACGTCCCCTTGGTAAAAACCGACTAGGCAGTATGATGGCGGATCTCTCAATACTAGCAAAATTATCAACACAATACACCAACCATTGTATTAGAGCGACAACTATAACAGCATTGAACGAGGCCGGGTTCGATGCTCGTCATATTATTACCGTTTCGGGACACCGCAATGATGCATCAATCAAAAGTTATTCAAGAGATACTTCGACCGCTCAGAAAAGAAAAATTTCAGAGACATTAAGTAGTCTTGTTCCAAGTGAAGCTACAGCACCTGACACGAGTAGTGAAAATAACATTGAAACCCATAATGAACAATCAGCTGAAAGTATTGTTGTTCAAGAAAATGCCGACAACGTTATGTTTGATGAAAATGACAATATTGATGAATTATTGTACTTATCGGCATCACAGTCCGAAATGGTTTTACACGATATTACACATTTTGAAACCGCAAACCATAAAACAATAGTACATGAAAAAGTCAATAAATATAATGAAGTTCATTGCAACACAACTACCACAAGAAACAACCACCCTCATTTGTATTTCATGGTTGTACCGTAAACTTAAACTATAATCAGTGACTGAAGAACATGAAATGGAATTTATTTGTTTAATTCAAATTTGACAATGTTCGAAAAAAAAACTTTTAAAAGTTCACGTCATGTTAATTGTTATTTAATTGTTTTCCCAAAAAGATTTGTCAATTATAAATATGATTGAAACAAATTATTTTGTTAATATGATGCAACTACATGTACTACCAGGAACAAATCGTTGGATGCCCAAGCAAATATTCAAAGTGTACTGATACTTGTTGATGGTCTTTTGGTTTTAATAATTTTAAGTTTAATCCAAACACTATTTAGTATATATTAGTAATGAAATAGTGAAAGGATATGGAGTAAATGTACATGAGACAAAATCTTAATATATACAAGATAAAAGATAGCAATGGAACAACGCTTTTATTGTTGTTTTTCATCTTGAAGTCACAATGAAGCCTTCAATAATGGGCAAATATCTCATACTTCATAGTAAGTTAAAGATGGACCCTAGCACCGGCTTAACCATAATTCATTGTTAGATGAAAGTAGATGTCGATCAAAGCTACATCAGTGTTTTTGCCTTTTCGGTTATATTTCTGGAAGGTTTTTTTTATTGTTTGTTAATTTATGGTAGCAGTTTGGTTGGTTCAGTTTATGGTACCTAGGGTAATTTCATATGACAGTTTATGGACCTCCCCTGAAAATTCTGAGATTTTCTTTGCCTTCTATCTATTCATCTTACATGTAACTTCAAATAGAAGGGGAGAATGGTACACTACCAAGAAAACATCTGGAGGAAAACACAGACAATCAAAAATAAAAACAAAGAAACTAGAAAGCTGACAAATTCTGACATCAATAAGTTATCTCCAGTTAAAAAAAAAACAATATAAAAATGTGTACAAGAAGAACAAACATAAAATGCAAATAACGAACAGTTTATGGACTGATCAGTCATTTAGTATAATATAACAAATAGTTCATGTCACTTCGGGTCAAATGGCAGTTTATGGACCGGTCGGTCATCCCCAAAAAATCATATGGACCTCAGCTCCGCTTCGGTCCATATAATTTGTTGGGGATGACCGACCGTCTTCGGTTAGACTCACCATTATGACGTCAAATTTATTTCCGGTTTATTCGAGTCTTTATTCGGGAGAAAATGTGGGTTTTTTTTGGAGGCGAAGTATAATATAACAAATAGTTCACGGCACTTCGGGACAAATGGCACTTTATGGACCGGTCTGTCACCCACAAAATACTATATGGAACTCAGCTTCGCTTCGATCCATATAATATTTTGTGGGTGACTTCCCGGTCCATAAACTGTCATATGGCCCTCAGTACCATGTACTATTTGTTAAATAGATTGGACTAATTTTTCTGATGAAATATTGTAAATGTGAGATCCTTGTACATTGAGATTTTTATCTTCACACAAATCAATGAAAAATGTAAAACAAATTCATCAGTAATATGTGTTAGTCCTCTTGACACATTTTGTCTTTGGGCTGTTGTAACACTTCCGGGACGATCTAAGGTTAATATACTTTTTATTTACACAGAATATCCTTCAGGTAAGTTACAATCTGAACTACCTAAGAAGGGCAACTCTTTTATACATCTTCAAGTGTGTCAAGAATTTACCTCTGAAGTTTGCTTACTTCTAATTTTGACAGGTACTAAAATCTAAGAAGACTAAAGCAGACCATAACGGAGCCTGAAATATTGGCCATAACGTTTTGCTTCCATATACGTACATTATAGGTCATTTTGAACAAACTAATAAATTATGGATGAATGGACAATTCGGGCACACTTGAAGATAAACAATGATCAAAATGCGACATTTATTAAAGCCCATTACCAATTACTCTCCATTAGAAATGATAGATAAAAATAGTTCAAATGACATATCACAATAAAAGAGTCCTCAATTACTTGTCGTATACTGAATAGTCTTACATTCCTCCAATGGTCACTGGAAATATAAATTTCACATACAGTAGTGCTAATCGTACAGTTTGATATACTAAGTAAAATATAGTTCCCATATATAAATACTAGTTACACTGGTTAATGATACCGGCTAAATCCCACTAGTATATGTCATATAATACACGTATTTAACTACATAGTCCTCAGGTTATAGCTCAAACACAGGTTATAGTTCAATTGTCTGGACAATAAATAAAACACGACAACAGTCCTCAGGCTATTGTTCAGACGTCTGGTCAATACATAAAAATGAAAGTGTATATAAGTACATTTAAATAACAGTTTATTTACATCCACAGTTATAAACCAGTGACATTAAGTAGTGTATGTCACATACAATTTAATAGGTCCAATTCGCTCAGTATATAATGAAAGCGTTCCAGGTTTATTCACTATAATAGGATTTATAGACACATGACATCATCCATTAAACAACTGTTGTGTATATTCGTAGTACCACGTACCATTCCAACGTTGATTCATCACCATCGTACCACGTACCTTTCCAACGTTGATTCATCACCATCGTACCACGTACCACTCCAGCGTTGGTTTGTCTTGATGATAACATATCTCGTATAATCGAAACACTGAGAACTGACTCGTCTACCTACCCGACGGATTGCCCAGCTTCAGTGATTCACACATGATCGTATAGTTTTCTAGCCAATGTTCCGATAATGGCAGCTTCAAAACTGGATATACATTGTTCTGTATTTCGTCGTTTGGGTTCCCCAGCATTGGTACAGAAGCTACATCTCTGTTGGTGGTCACATCACCCTCGGCCTTTGCCGACACCAGCTGTCCCACAACGCCATACTTAGGAGCGAAATTCTTCTCTCGTTCGTCAATCTCTCTTTTAGCTGAACAAGGTAACCTTAACCTTTTCAGACATTTACAACAAATAAATATGGCCACCCCAACCAAAAGAGCAATTACAAAGTAGATTAAAAAGTATACCCAATTTGGAAATTCAGGACCGACATCAATTCTTTGTAAATTTTGTAACCGATTGATCAGATTATCCATAGGAATTATTTTATTATCCTTCAATTCTTTGGGCAATTCAGTCAAATTAAATTTAGGCAATGCATTATGGAAAGGTTGCCATAATTTTCTTGACGTAATGTTTCGTTAAAGAGTCATCAACTATTGAATAAGAACTTTCTTTGTTATAAAATGGTAAAAGTGTCAAATAATCGTTAGTTGTTGTACAAGTCTCATTCAACATTAGAATACCTAAAGGTGGATAAATTCGTTTATTAAAGGTATTCTTATATTTTGAACCGTGACATGCAATAGCTAATTATAATGGACTGTCAGTCGTCACTAACCAAGATCCTGACGAAATATAATTCGCCATTGGCAGAATCAAACTAGGTTCCATCAATACACGACAATATCTGTCGATGTCTTCCGGTCTTTTCGTGAATAAGGAGATTATACAACTCTTACTAAGAATGATAGGATACACAGGACTTATAACTTTACAAAACTTTGTAAACGGGTTACACATTTGTGTATTTCTTCTTCTCTGAACAGCACATATTTGGACCTTTCCGCATTTACCACGAATTATTCAACATGTAGGTCATACTTAGCAACCATAGACAATAATTTAATTGCCTCTTGTAATTTTGATTGTGAAAATTACATCGAGTCTGTGGACCATTTCTTTTTTAAAATGTAATATATATAATGGACACAGAATACAACTATTCCGCGGCATGAGTAATTTGGGTTTTGATATAAGCATCGAAAATATATTATTTGGAAATGCCTCTTTTGAAAACGACAAAAACTCTAAACTGTTCTTGCTCGTCCAAAAATACATTGATAACTCTAAAAGATTTGTCCAGTAAATTTATATATTGAATATACATCAGACGACAACTACCTTGTTTTTATATACGTTCCCGTATTTGTGCTTAAAGATAAATATTATACAAAACTGACTCTTATATTCCAACCAATAGAACTGTTTTTGTCCTGTTATGTTATCTTCAATTTTTGCTGTAGTAGTTATTCATATTATCTGTATTTGTAATATATTGTCATTGCTAATGTGTATATATGTAACGGAGAAGACTTCATAAGTTAACAACTTGTGTATTATCCACTTGTCTTGTTTTGTTTGACAATAAAATATGTTTAAAGTAAAGTAGACAGTAGTTTAGTTCGAATTTTATACATTGGTGTGGGTAAACTATATGCCTTATATACTTCAAACTTATTATTTGAATGGAAGAGTGGCACAGAAATAATAACTAAAATTTTATTGTCGTGTAACACCGTCGTACATGTCAAGAACCTATAGAAAAACCATAAGTTTTTATTCGGGTCCTCTGTTAATTCTAAATATTTAGGTAGGTTATCTTTAATTTCATTAAGTAAAACCTTTAAATTCCCCAGTGTTGTCGTACTTGGTGAGAGATGTCCCAATGACAACACATTTAACTGAGATTTTATGTGTTCAGCATAAAACATTGCTTTTTGAATTAGTAACTTTAACTCACCAGTTATTATATCCAATTGAACATACAATTGCACAAACGTTTCAAGTTCTTTTAATTGTCCTTCAATAGCTTCCATGATATTGTTAAGCTTAAGATATATGCTATGTAGACCCTTAGTTAAAGTATTAATAGCCTGTCTATTTTGGGAAACTTCCAGCCTAGTTACATTTAAAATTGAAATATTTTCTGCTAAAACGTGTGAGATTTGTTTCTGATTTTCTGATAAAGTACGAATGCTATTTTTAATTGAACCTAGATCCGATTCAGTTATTGTACCAAAGAGAAAATTCATCACTTTACCGACTATATGTAAGACTGAACGTTTTTGTCTGTGTAACGTCTGATAGTCCGTAAGAGCCAGTCTGCGATAGATCCATGCAAAATCGTAAAAATTGTCCAAATGGGTAGTCAAAAATTGTAAAACATGTTTACATTTTCATAATCTTTGGGTATTCAGAAGTTAAGATTTCCAAGAAAAAAAATGTTGGTGCATTATTTTTCAGTTAATAGCCTTATTTGCATATTTAGTGATTTATTAACAGAAATGGCGCCAAAATATACTATATTTAGACACTTTTCAAAGGTCGAGAAACATAATTTACCTTTGACATAAAATGTTTTTTGTATCAAATATCGCAAGAAACTTCATTTAGGAACCCCAAAAATCCCATGTTAAGATTTTTTAGCATTTTGGCAAATTGCCAGAGAGGTTCATACTAAGGCTGTTAAAGTTAAGATGAATATGTTACATGTAATCAATATAAGTTTTCTCTTAAGATCATATTTTTAAGTTTAATTTTCCAATATATTTTCAAAGATGCATATTAGCTTTAAGATACCTGATATTATTGAGCTTGGCAAATAATGGAGAATTAGTTAAAAATGCTGCCAAAATCTCCATAAAATGCTACAATTCAAGTACTTTTCACCCCTAGATATATAAACAGAAATGCTCAACACAGACAATAATTTATATGATATTTATTTAATTTATGTTGAAAAATATTTTTGGTAAAGTACAAGTTTTTTCTGCTATTATTTGCAAAATAAATAATGAATTACTCATTGGTAACCTCTCTACTACTTTTTTGAATTGTCTCCCTAAGTGGAAATCTTTAATCATTAACAAGATGGCGGCCTCCAGTGATGGTTAGCACAGTTTCAATTCGGTGCGATTTTTCTCATCTTGGAGGCTGTTGTGGCAAACCCAACCACTACACAAATAACAAAGTAGACCAGATTGATAACTGTACAAAAGATACAACCACCCATCTCAACCGTCTGCACAGTATTGATGTATATAGTGCAAACTTTCCAGAAGGACTTTTGATTTTATACAGAAACGGTATTTTTTCTGTTGATCGTGCCGCAAAGAGTTTGTCAATCTGTCCGTGGCACAGATACTTTTTTTGAATTTAATGCCGTGACAATTCTATTAAGTGTCAATTCAAAAGACATCCAGATGGCAGCAAGGCAAAAGCTGATAGAGGAATTACACCAACCCTGTCCAAGGAACACTGGCTTTTGACAAAGACTAATAGGTTCTTACACGAGTCCCTATTGAAGATCTGGGATTTCTTCCACGAGTGCGAGAAATTCCGTCTTTTCACGAGAGGAAGAAATCCCAGATCTTCTATAAGGACGAGTGCAAGTACCTGTTTCTTCCGTTTCAACTGAAAAACAAAGCATGTCGATTTCATTCATTCATCCGCATGTCAATGTCATGTTTACTACACACAATATTACAACGCCACGTGCAATGCAGTAAATACACACTTATTTAAAACCGCATTAAATCTATTAGGGGAAATCAGTTAAAATTCAGGTAAAATTTATATTTGAAGCTTTTTTTTAGATCTACTAAGACGACAATCTATATTACTACAGCAGTCGTAGAAGCGGACTATTGATTATACTCGGCCGATTTGAATGGCTGACAATGCCATGTAAGACAAAGTCACGCGCAGCTGTCTTTATGGCTTGTCTTACATAGGAAACGCATCAAAACGGAAGAAAACATATTCCAGTAGGATCAGGTAAAAGTCAAATCTACAAGTCTTTGTCAGTGAAGATAAATGGAATCACTTTTCATCCTAATCACTGACTACATGTTTAAGGTAAGGTACATGTATGAAAATTCAAATTTCATTTTGTACCAAAGGGTTATGATTGTACCAGAAATCATCAAAGTGAAACTAAAAAAAATTGCCTGAATCTCAAACTCTACACCTATTTGTATTTATCAGATGTTTAGTAGAAATACTCACGTACATGTACAATGTATGTGCAGTTTTGCCCATTGTGATAACAAATTTTTAAAAGAGGTTTCCAGACTTATGATATTTTCCGGTTTATTTTGGCCCTCACTTGCAAAGTCCAAGAAAATTTCAAATAACATTGTTGCTCTAAAATAGTGCTTCAACTATATGTACATACAATGTACATGTATGGTCAAATAAAATTAAGTACATGTAGTTGTGTAGAAGTGACTCTGATTTCTATTTTTTTTACAAAACAACTAGATACAGTGTACTGTACATTGTATTTACCGTTAGGAGTTTTGGCCCTTTTTTAGTGCCCTATCGGCATCACCGAAGGGGACTTTAGGTTTGCACTCTGTCTGTCCGTCAGTCCATTGTCACACACATTGTACATTTGAGACATTATAAGCAGTTAAAGGTTTAATGCTTACACATTGTAAATACATGTACCGGTACAAAAATTTCAAAACAATGATTTGTGCTACATATGTATACATATATAAGGATAAAATCACACAGAGAGTGAAACTATTACAATAGTCAACATACACATCACTGTTGAAATCAAACATTGCGTACATGTACCGGTATTTTCATTGTCAAAGTTGATTTTCATTAAATCCTAAAATTGATAGTGAAACAACTATTATATACTTTGTCTAAGTTATGCGCATACTTTAAACAGCGTTATGTACCACAATCACTCTCAGGTTTAAATATAGAGTTTAAATTATCATGATTAAGTCTCTTTTTTTTAAATGTCCTATTACCCAATATTTTCAAAATAAATGCATGTACATGTTTGTATTTTTGTTACAGTTCTTATATAAAGGTTCAGATGCTCAAGACTTGGAACATGAAGAAAATCATACAACTTGCACTGGTATTGTACCTTCATAATATTGTTAGTTACAGATTGCAAGCATTGTCTGAACTCCTTATCCAGCCCAATAATAACTTACCTCTGGGCATCTGTCTCTACAACTACTGTAACCTTGGATGACATGTAATGGTAGCAATTTGATATTTGGTCACTTCAGTGTATTAAATGCTAAGTTGGGATATAAGCTATTGATGGTTGATTTTGACTGGGTTTCAATGGCTCATTTAGGATTAGAATTGCTCTATGAAAATGTATATTACAGATTCTCAGTTTTCAGCTTATATCTCCAAAACTATAATAGATTACTAATGAAGTTATAATTAAAGTTCTTTAATCATGTTCACACTATGCTGGGTGGAATATTTAATCACAGTCTAATTAAGCGATGTGTCAAGCTTGAAGATAATGTCATTACTCCCCCCTCCCCCCACTGATCAGGGTGTAACTTTTGTGGTTGTATCCATCTGTGCTCCGAAAAGCATTTTATTGGTTTTCAGGTCTAGGCCTTAGATGTTTTGCATTAAGGTAGGTCACCACAAGAAGATTATTGAGTATGTTTATTTATTTTATTCTTTCAGATAATGAAACACTGGAAGATTCACAGCAATCAACATTAACCCAGGCCACCAGAAAGTTTTATCCAGAAATCCTATTCAGACTGGGAATTTTGTTTTATACATGTATTATCTTAACTGACTCTGGTATTATTAAATTCAAACGAGCTAATTAGTTTGCAAAGAAAGTCCTATTGTTTTAGATACCTTAAATGGAAGCTAGTCAAAATATGGTTAAATCTTAGGAATTATACCCCCACTTGTAAGAGGGGGCATACTGCAGTCACCATGTCAGTCTGTTGGACGTTTGTCTAAGAACAATTTGGGCCACACTTGTCTCAGCTACTACTGGGCAGAATAATTTCATATTTAATACACAGCTTTGACCTGACGAGTTGAAGGTTTTCTTATATTTTCATTTCTGTTGGATTTCAACTTTTGTTTGATTATCTTGTTCAAATTTGAAACAAGTGGGAGTATCCTTAGCATGACATTGCGTGCAACCTCTTTTTTCTTTATTGTAATTTTTTCAGTTACAGTGTAACCTGTCTAAACCAAACCCTTTTCGGACTGAAGGATTTGTTTGGTTTATGCAGGTGTTCGGTTTACACAGGATCAAAATGCATTGAAACTGATATGAATGGTCTTCAGAAGATGTCTGGTTTAGACAGGTTTCCGGTTTGTTCAGGGTTCGGTTTATACAGGTTTCACTGTATGTATTATTCATTTAGATCCTCCCAAAAAATTGTATAAAATGTCCATGATTTGTCAAATTGTCCATGCTCATATAGATCTGTAACATGAGTATTCATTTAATTTTGCAATTGTCTTCGTTTAACATACTAGGATGTTTAATTACTGATGTTAATGGTCAACATTTCTAATACTATAAATACTAGAATATTACAATGTCTGCATCAAAGTAATCAAATTATCTGTTGCACGTCACTGGCGTAATCCGGTTCGTACCAGAGTTACTTCTCTGGATTCAAGTGACGCTCTGTATATCGTGTATTTAGCTTATACAGTTATTTAGCTATGGACGATGTTGTGTGTTTGCAGCTCCCGTGCGTCGGACCTGTGCGTTTTACGCACGCACCTGATATTAGTTTAACCTGTGCGTTTTCAGCACCCGTGCGTCAGACCTGTGTGTTTTACGCACGCACCAATTACTGTGCGTTTTATCCTCGCACCTACTACCAGTTTAACCTGTGCGTTTTCCACACGTACCTATTACTGGTTCAGCCTGTGTGTTTTGACGCACGCACCTATTACTAGATCAACCTGTGCGTCGGTCCTGTGCGTTTTACGCACGCTACAATAGCTAATTCAATCTGTGCGTTTTTACAGCACTTGTGCGTTGACGCACGCCACTATAGCTAATTCAAGAGCGAATAATAGTATTGTTTAGGCTATTGACCAAACAAGTTGCTCGACTAAGCAACCCAAAGTGACCTGACATGCTGTGGCAAGCGTTTATATACCCTAATTTGGACTATACCATTTTATACAGACGATTCCAAAAGTCTGCATCATCAAAACGATTTTATATAACCCAATTATAACCATAAAGCGTGTAAAGAACCAGACTGTTTCCGTGTATTATTTCATATCCCAACCCGTTTATGACTCTGTTAGTTATCGTAGTAATTATAAACAATAAAAATATAAACTATTTGTATGCTTAAAATGCTATATTTAACCAACCACTTGATAAATAAGAATGGTCTACTGTTTCGGAAATTGTAAATTAATTATTTGCATGCCAACTGTGTATTTTAAACAATTAAAACAATGTAGATAAACAGGTGAATTCGTGGAAGTGGGGAAAGAAATTATACGGTCAAGTGCGTAAATTATCACCTATATATAGTCTTAATTTATTGTTAGAATTTGCATACGCATTTTAAATACGTGTTAACTAGTTTTGTCACAGTATATTGTTTTTGTTACATGTAGTTGTACAATAAATGGTTATGCAATTTGGAATATTTCTG